>OMLI01037490.1:0-19679 GCA_900302605.1 Rondeletia loricata
TATTAGAATATATATATATATATATATATATAATTTTTTTACCAAACGTGTCTGTAATTGTGAAGATGCTTAATATTGAACAAGGATCAACTTTTAACAGGCCTAAAATGTGCACGCTATGATCGATGCATATGCCACAGCAAACCTCTGGTCACACCAAAGACTAGGCCGCACCAGAGAAATCAATTTAGAAATAGATGTTCCACTGAAATCAGCACAGCCCTGTAATAGAGTGTAGCTAATGTTGCGTGGAAGCAAATAAAATTCCCACCAAAACAAAGAAATGTGGCTCATATTGCTTAACAAACGTTTTTCCAAGAAAACCTGAAACACAAGAGGCTTAAAAATCATCACTAATTGACACAGTTTTTAGATGCCTTTATACCTCCATTAGTTTTTTGAGAGGTAATTGACCAGGGCAAATTCTTTATGCACACACATGTAGTTTAAATAACGTGGATCTGATCTATTCAAATTGGTACTGACACTGGATATTAAACCACTTTACACATTAGTTCCATGGCTGTTGTCATCTGTACTTGACCTTGTAGTGATTGTTCTATCTACCATGAACAATAGTCTCTAAATAGTCAGTAGTCTAGTTTGTATTGTGGTCTGGCCCAGAGTGGGAGTAGTGGTGAGTGGTAGAACTGGAGGGCCATCATACTGTGGATCCACCTCTAATCATGATCATGTATCATAATTATGTTGAGAAGACTGATAGTTGGACATATTACTATATATATTATATATATTATATTAGACAATCCCAGAAGAAGAGGTGGGGAATGCTTGGTGTACCCCCAGTGCAGTATGAGGGTCTTGCAAAAGGAGCCTTACCTGCATTCCTGCTAAAGGCCGCTGCCTCATATGCTGAAGTCAGCAGTTGGATGGTTCTTGCAGTCTATGAACAAATGGATCAGGTGTGGAAAGATGGCTGGTCTTACATCATTCAGTCCTGCTCCATCCCATTTTCTGTCTCGCCCACTCAGTGCTAGTTTCCAAATTCAAAACTTCTTTAGTAAATGCGGATGATTGGACGCGTTGCACTATGGGATGCGTGGGCAGATATATAATTTTCACAATATGCAGTGAAGTGACTTTACTATGCTTTAGCACTAACGGCAATGTTTCATCTTATTTTAATAAATACTGTGTGTGATAATTCAATTTACCAGGATACTTTTGGCCAAGATTATTGTTCTACAAAAATTTGGTAATGGACATATCTAGACACGTCAAGCCGGGAGGTCATTTTTATGCACCTATATTCATGATGTCTAAATCTAGATAATGATATTTACAAAATGTTTTAACTTGGGCATAGTTTCAGCTGTAACTGCAACTTGGCAGAAGAATAACATTTAATTGTTATTATCAATTATTAGTATTGATTAAAAATAAAACATTTATTGAACATTTGCGTTCTCTCTTTTTTAATACAATGGCGTGTTACGGCCTTATTCTGTCTGTGCTCAGCAATTCTCAGTAGGTAGGAATGTGATCAGCGGGAAGGTTACAGCAGCAGGAGCCGACAAGGTGCTTGGAGTCTCACGCATGGTCTCGCGGCAGCGGTGCAGGTCACGTGACAGCGACAGGGCAGGGGCTTGAGCAGGGGGTTTTAACTTTGTAAACAACATGGCGATTCACGGACTGGCGACACTGCTAGCGGGTCGTGGAAACATTCTGCTGTGAAAGGCGCACGTTGTTTATTTACGTGATAAACGCTGTATATCAAACCCAGCGGTGGTAATACATCGGGCAAATCATTAAGTTGTTTCTACACTGAGAAGGCGCTGGACCGGCGAGCTGTCAAGAAGACCGTTTGATTATCAAACGGTAATGCTAGTTTGCTAACGTTAGCATTATTAGCTAGCCCTAATGAGCCAGTGCATCTTATTGATGAGCTACGTTAACGTTACAGCAATAAGCTGGACGAGCTGAGCAGGAAGAAGTGGGAACATCATGTTTTGCGTAAATAATGAAATTGATTTGATGTCAACTTGTGCAGATGATGTGTTATCTGCATGTCTTATTTACTTCTAACTATTTGCTCGAGGGTAACAAGGCAAAGGTTAAGCTATGTGCTCTCTCTCTCTGTATCTTACATATATACACATTCTCACACTGATGCATAATAGTGTATCTTGTGCTTTCTTTTGCTTCCTTGTGTAATATTGTGTTACATACTGTGTTGCATAATTTTGCTCTGTTATTGATTAGTTAACGTTAGAGCTTGGTCGTCTCAGTCTCTGTAAAGTCCTTTGAGACATGCTTGTGATGAACTTGACTTGAAGGAAAGCAACTGCTTTTGTGTGCGCCTGGCTGCTCTCAGCTAAATCCAAACGTTTTAATTTGCTGAAACTACGTCCTATTGAATTACATTTGTAGCATTGCCCATCGTTCTCCTTGCCAGGCTCTCTTCAGTCTCTTCAGTCTATGGGCTCTCAGTCCAGTTCTGGGATGTCTGGTGGAAGGGGCTCCTCCAGTGGCAACCCGGCAGACCAGTCAGAACCAGCAGAACCCAACCAGAGCGGCACCAGTAGCAGCGGCAGCAGCCGAAGCCGCAGGACGGCTGACAGGCAGCAGGGGGACAGGCAGTCAGCATCAGAGGAGGACGTCGACTTAGCCGAAGTGCTGGCTTACCTACTGAGGAGGTGAGCTGGGAGGAGTTTATAGTTTAAAACACTTAAACACACCAACGTTCAACAGTCATACAGGGAGAAATCCATCATAGAAGAAGAGATACCAACAACAGTAACCTCAATAGACCATAATGCATTGTATTTTGAATGGGGGGGGCGCAACTCTTAAGGCTCTTAAGAAAACTAAGTATTAAAAAGAATAAATCGTTATAAGTAAATAGAATGTCGATGTTCCCACTACAACGATAACTAAATAAACATCCAAAACGATAACTATAACTATATTTTTGGTTCGGTCTTTCTCTCGACTGGAAAACCTCTCGCTCTGCTATCGCTATTGCTCTCTCCACTTACACAACCACAGCTGAATGCAACAAACTTCTCTGAGGTTTGTCAACAGTCATTCTGGGAAATGTAGGAAAACACTAAGTGAAATAGAAGTAGAGGAGACAGGTTAAGGGAAAGTTGGTACACTAAAAAAGTTAATTACAACACTTTATCACAAAATAACTCCTGGAATGCATTGATCATAAATTGATTATATCTAACAATACAAGAGTTTTTAAAAAATGATTTTTTTAAGTGTGAGCCTATCCACAGAGGTAAGATGGGAAGAATATGTTTTATTTTTTGTTGAAAAGTGACACATGAAAAGTCTAGCTTACTTGCTGTGAAGGTGAGTTGAAAGTGTTTAGTTTACTTGACAGTCTAAAAATGACACAGAAAGAAGAGGGAAAATGCTTTTTCACCACCCTTCAACTGGGGGAGCCAGGTTCAAGCCCCCATGTCAGCAAGCTCTACTGAAGTGTCCTTGAGACGCTGAATCCCTACCGACTCCAGCTGACCCTAACCTCTGATCTCCCTGTGGAGGTGGACAAGAAAAAGAGAATTTCCCGCCAAGAATCAATAAAACATCACATTACATTCAAATGCTGGTAAATTTTGGCAAATTTTTCTATTCCAGATATTGATTTTGAATTTAACGTAATGAAAGTAGTTGGGGAATTTCGGAATATTCCAGCCTGTTAGAAGCCACTTCCAAAAATTGGTTATTGGAGACAGCAGACCAGCCAGAACCAGCAAGTGACAGGATTTGGAAGAGGGGAAATTAATAAGTAGCACTCTCCCCTCAGTTAGTATTGAAGTACCCTGTAGCACTAGCAAGTCAGTGGAGCTGCTCAGTGGCAAACAGTGCAAGACTGGTTGTACCCAAAAGTTCACTCCAGCAGGCTGGCGTCTGACCATGGGTCAATAGGGCTGCAGCTGGATTAGTTACATTATGATTGATTGATTGATTGATTGATTGATTGATTGATTGATTGATTGATTGATTGATTGGAGGATGTGATTATTCAATATTTCAGGGGTTTTGTTAAGACGCACAACTCCCATTAAGTTTAAGATTTCCGTTCAACTGCCCCCCATTATCCCTGCTGAGTGATTGATTCATCTGACCATGCATCAATTGTTTGATTGATTGATTAATTGTTGTATGCGCAAGGTGATATGAGGCTGTAATTGTTCCATGCATATTCACACTTTGATTGGTTGATGAGTTGATCTGGTGTTGTGTGTGCAGGGGCCAGGTCAGGCTGGTCCATGGCAGTGGGGCTACGGGGCTGCAGCTGGTCCAGTCATACTCCGACTCTGATGAGGACAGCGACGGAGCTTGGGAGGGTCGGCTGGGTGACCGCTATAATCCCCCTGGTAACCTGTTATTAACACTTCTCACTATCTGGACATAAAGATAGAAAATAAATGATAAAGAAATTGTAGCTTGTTTGATATTGTAGAACCCATAACGCCTTTTATTAAATGCTGAAAGACAAGGTTTCTACAACCATATGTCACATATGGTGGCAAGGAATAGGCATTTACTTTGATCCTTTATGAAGGTCCACTAGAGCAGAAACACTCTTTCTGTATTAAATAAATGGTGTTTTGGGACACAGTGTTGCAAGCTGTTTGGTTTTTCTGTTATTGGACACAGCACCTGAAACAGGATGAGTACATGCCTATTTCCAGTGTTTAGTTAGCTAGATGTTTCCTTTCATATTGAATGATTGGAGACTGCTACACTCGCCTGGTAACAAAACAGAGACACTTTTTTTGGTAGTATGAAAAAACGAATGTAAGAAAAAGAGATAGTGACTTGCTAGATATTTTCTTTAATGGAATGATTCAGGGCAGCAGTTTATGAATACATTTGTAAATGCATAATGTGTAAAGATTTTAATCATGTTACAGTAAGGCCCGAAATCTTAGGTTCAATAAGATCCCACATGAACCTATCTTTCTATTTTTGTGAGGAAGAGTCAGAATTTGTTCTAAAAAATGTGTCAGAACCATGAATCAGAATGTCAGATCATATTTAATACTGAGACTTGTTTGTTGTGTTATCTTGCCAGTGGATGTCCAGCCAGACACACAGGATGTGGACCACAGTGAGATCCGAACTCAGATCCTGCTGGCCACTGCCTCCTCTGGCCTGAAAGGCCAACACAGCTTCACCCACATGCTTACAGAGGTCAGATCAGAACTAAGGATGCACTGAAACAGATAGTGGTATCAGAGACCAGACTAAAATGGAACATCATTATTGGCAAATTTCCAACACTAAAATGATGGCGAGAGTGACTAATGATCATTAAGCATAATTTTTAGTTTCCATCTCAGTTTTACAATACATTTTAGCAGTACTTTAGCTGTTTTCAACCCAGTATGTCCAAATGTTTCACGTTACAGTATGTTAATCATTTGTTTGATCTGTCAGTTTTATGCTCTGTAAACATTGTAAATGTTGACCGATTTGATGTGTTTTTCTGACGTGCTCTGTGCCTCTTTTAGAGGGAACAAGGCAGGTGTCGAGGCTCCAGTTTTTCCCATGGAGAGTGCAGTCGCATTCGCACACAGTATGTATGTTTAAACAGTACATACATCCACATACAGTACCATTTCTCACCAAATTTCCATGAGGTGACAGAGATAGAATTGAGCACAACTTGGTCCCACAAATAATCAGTTCTATGAAGTTGTGGGAGGCAACACATATAAACAGTCTTGATTGAGGATTGATTGTTGTGTTGTATGTGACTGATTGCTGTACGTTTCTATGAAGACTTGCAATACATTAGACATCATGTTTACAAGAGGCCTCATAATGTCCTCTATCAAAGGATTTTGACACTTGTGTTCCTTCACAGTTTCCTGCCAAACTATGTATCACACAAGGATACGTACCAGCAGAAAGCCTTCTGTGGGGTGTACAGCGAAGATGGCAACATGTTCCTCTCTGCCTGCCAAGGTAAGAGAGAATCAAAATGAGAACACTGAGGAACTGAATTGTAGTTGCAAATGATTCTTAGTGTTTGCTTTAAACTGCTTGGAGTGCCAAATGGTCAGGGTTTTACCACATCAGGACAATTCAGGTAGTGTCAGGTAAGTAAGTGGTCAGTCACAGAAAAGTATACTAAATTGATTTTCAAATACTTTCCTGCTATTGTCTAAACTTACCCAGTGTGGTAAACCCCACCTATCTGACATCAAAGTATGCTAAAACAAACCATAAAAAGTATTTTCAGGTACTATGTGCACCAAATCTGGTGGCACCATGTCATATTGGTTTATTCAAAAGATAATATCCCTTTTTAATAGTTTATATGACCCAAACGTCAACACCTCTCTATAAAAGCACAAATATTTCTTACAAACATGGCACATGAACATAAACTGTGTCAACTAGGTGTGGCTGTCATTTGATTACAGTCACATATCATTTGATTAGAGACACCTTTTGTTTTCTTACCATGATGGCTATGTGGTGATGTACTGCAGTGTTTTTAGGACCCAAAGACTGGTCATAGGAAGGTAAAATGAGTCCCTAAATTATTCTGAAGAAAAGTATATTCAAAACTGCATATTAAAAAAATGTCTGCAATGTAAAGTAGGCAGAATAAATCACTGCAGACTCATATTTACTAGCCTGAAAACAAGATTAATTTGATAGATTCACCCATCAGACCTTTCAAAATCAATTTATCTATGATTTAATGCTTTTCTTCTTTTGCGCACTGCAGACCAGAACATCCGCCTGTACGACACCACCAGGGGGCGCTTTACTCTACGGAGAACGGTGAAGGCCCGTGACGTGGGCTGGAGCGTGCTGGACGTCTGCTTCACCCCTGACACCCATCATGTGCTCTACTCCAGCTGGTCTGACTACAGTAAGGCTAGGGGACCAGTAAGATATGATGCAACCAGTTAACAGTGCAAATCAATACAATGTTATGCTACACAGGAGTTGTGGCTCGGAAAGCTACACATCCCCTAATAGCCATTATCCAAGTTTAAATTTGTCTAAGGGTGCAATCACACCTACCGTTTTTTATTTATTATTATTATTTTTTCTTGCTTTGGTTCGAACCACAGTGGAAACGTTTACTCCCTTATGTTGACGTACTTCTGCAGGGTATAGATCGGTTCTCACCATTGCAAGCCATGTTAAGAAGCCAACTTTCTGTCTCCTCCAACTCTGTGATCGCATATTTTGTGTTTCAAAAGTTGGCTTCTTAACATTGCTGGCAATGGTGAGAACCGATCTATACCCTGCGGAAGTATGTCAGCCATGTTTGTGAAAAAGGTCTCTAACAAGTGAACCAGGGCTTTTTAAACAAAAGTCACATGGAATCACTAATAGCTTGTCTATTGGAAGTGGTTTTGTCATCCCTCCAGGTCAGAGATTTTAGCGGCAAAGGGAGTAAAAACAAATCAGAATCCAGTCCTTGTAACTTTAGCTAAGCGTGATGGACTTGTCTGCGCTCTTTGCCGTAATTGACCTTCTCTGCTGTTCATACCAGTTAAGAACACATGAAGAAATATCTGAATATGACCTTCTCCTTATACCCATAAAACCTTGTGTTTTGGGGTCATTTCTTGTAGGATTTGGATTTGATGGTGGATAAAACCACACCACAGTTCTCTTGGAAGAGGACAGCGATACGCATTTTCAGGCGTCTTGGTGCGGTTATTTAGTGCCACCCGAGTTCGAATGGTGTTGTTCTCACCTGCCCAAATGAACCGAACTAAAGGAGTAAATGCTCCAGGTTTCAAAGTAACCACTCCAAACATGCTTGGTGTGTATGCGGCCTAAACCTAAAATGTCAAGATTTATTTTTCCTAGTTATCCTGCTAATTGGGTAATTCAGCTTTCTAAAATACCTCCAAAGCAAAACCTTGTATCATGTATCTTAACTATGTCAGGACATTAAGCAATCTGGAACTAATCTAATCTAATCATGTTTATTTATATATCCCTAACTATTTCAAGCCCCCAGTGAATCCTTTATAACATTTTTTTAATAACAAGTTTTGTTGTTAGGCAATATTAGCCAAAACTGTCTGGAGTTTTATTTGCTGCGTAGCAGATTAGCGTATTAAACATTGCTTCAGGAAGTATTTGGAATTAGGTCCTTGCTATTTTCAGCATCATGAATCTCACTAGATAGTTGGATCTGCCCCCAGTTACACAATGATATGTTGTTTTATTCATTATGTTCTCTGTCTCTCTGTGTCCTCCTTCCAGTTCATGTGTGCAGTGTAGATGGAGACAGTGAAAGCCACACCGCCCTGGACCTCAAGTTAGTGTTTCCCTCATAGTAACTTATAGCATTACGGAGCAGGTAATATATCATTCCCTACCAGCCGGCACTCCTCCCCCTTCATTACCACCTGGATGAATGATGCTGTCAGAGCTTGTCACCTCAACCATCCATCCCACTCACTGTTTCTGTGCTGTTTTGTTAATTGGAAGGATCATTATGGACCATTTCAACAAAAGACTTAAACTCATAACAGTTCTAACAATAGCATTGTTTTAGAGGTGATGTGAATCCTCATCATGCTCTTTGAAAGCTCTTTGGTATGGCATGGCATAGACGGTGTAGTTGTAATTCAAGTAACTGCAGTGTTGACATGGTTGTGTGTGCGCCGTTGTGTTTTGTAGTCCAGACGAGAGGAGGTTCTGCGTGTTCTCACTGGCTGCATCTACAGACGGCAAGGAGATCCTGGGAGGGTGAGCACAATTCTCTTTTATGTTTCAAAGGCATGACTGACAGAGTCGAAACCAGGACTGAAGTCACTTCCCAAAATGTAAATTCAAACAGCTAATCTTTTTCTAATGGCAGGTGTTTGTTCTGGATGGAAGTTGGATATGACAATATTGTGAAGAAAATCCACCTTGTTGAATATAAAGTGCACTGAACCCAGCCGTGCTTGAAACAATACTGACAAAGCAGTTTACGTTCAAAGAATACCCTAAGTATCCTATTAATAATATATGAGTATTCAAGATTACCCTATCCGGTGCTGTCAAAGTCACGTTAAAACACCGGATGAGAATTTATTCAGTCTCTCTCCCCCTCTCTCCTTTCAGAGCGAACGATGGCTGCCTCTATGTCTTTGATCGCGAGCAGAATAAAAGGACGCTGAAGGTTAGTGTGTTTGTGACTGTATCTTCACGTTTTGTGTACAATTTCCATTTTTTGTTTTGGATGTGTTTGTGTGCTTAATTGCCTGTATCAACCTGATTCTGAGTCACATTCACCGCTGTCTGTCTGTGGCTCATTCCACGGTCAAGGTGAGCCAAATACGAATGGACCTGAATGTGTGTCGGCTCACAATAAGTTTCACACCACCCTGCTGTCTGTAATATAGTAGCAGAGTCCAGCTCCACCCTGCGGGGGGAGAGGGGGGTCCGCCCCACCTCTTCCCTCCTCCCCGAACCCCCTCTGTGTGGAAGTCATTAGCTGACCTCTACCATCTGCTTCATCACTGTCTTTCTCGTTCTGTCCCCTGAGTTTGTGTGTCTGTGTCTATGCTCTCTATCTCTGAACTTCTTTTTCTTGCCCATTTTGTTTTGCCATTCTTTCACTCCCTCATGTCTAGGGTTGGGAATTGATGATTGATGATTCCTTAACTATTCCCTTATTGGTTCCTTTCTTATATATGACCTTTATACCACCCTAAACATGCCAAGTCTGTAACTGAATTGATTTAAATTCTGCTACCAATCCCAAATTAGAATGAATAAAAAATACTATTAACTGTTCATACCATACAGTTTTTCTGTCCCACCACTATGGTACATGGTATGCAGGACATTATGTCGTCATGGTGGCGTCTTTCTGTCTGTGTTTAGACACATTCTTGTGAAGACAATAACTCAAGAATATATACATGATATATGATACTTCATACTTACACCACAGGCTCCCCCTATAGAGTAGATTATCTGATCAGATTTTGGAGCACCTTGCTACATACATTTGCATATAAATTCTTTAAACTACTATAATGCCTTAATGCTTTCATATTAATACCACCCATGTGTTATGTGAAGACAAGTATTTTGACATAGAAATATTTGCTAATTAATACATTAATTAGATTAATTAAGGACCTTATTAGCATAACTGGTTCTGTTTTATATTCATGGTGATCACGGTGGGACATTAGGCAGCTCAAATGCCTATTGTGTTATTATGTTACTCACAATTATACCTCGACTCCAAAATGACTCCAGCCTCCAAATCTGTACACGCATCACACAGCTGTAGACTGGGTGTGACTGTGAGGAGAGTGTGTATACGGATCAGTTCTCTACAGAATGGGAGCAGATTCCTTGCTGCTGAAGCTGCAGACACATTTTGAATCTTCTTTTGGATCTTCTTTTATAGCGTTGCCATGCTCGCTCTCCTGCTATGGGCTTCAGCTACAAGGCACGTTACATTACGTTACACAGTAATGTGTTACTGTAATCACATTACTTTTTCCTGTAACAGAGTAAAAGTAAGGCATTACTGTTCCAATTTCAGTGATCACATTACAGTTACTGATCTAACAGATAGCTCATTACTTGCGTTACATTCTTTAGCCTCTAACCTCTTTATTGGCGTAATATCTATAGAAAAATTGAATATATTGAAATATTGGAATTACGAGTAGAGCGCACATGAACAACAAGGTGGTAAATATGACTCGGAAAGTTAATGCTGTAGGCTCTATCTTTATTAAAAACCTTAAAAGAAAGATTTTGTGTCTGTCATTATTTAGACTACTACTGCTGGTAATGTGGGCTTAGGTCTACAATATTTATTGGCCCAATGAGCCAATTTGTAGTAACTACTCGGGTTACTCAGGTGTAATGCAAAGCAATGTAACGAGTAGTAATGTAACTAATTACTTTTCTTGGGGAGTAATAAGTAAAGTAATTAGTAATGTTAACGACCCCAACACTGCTCATGTCCCACACTTTAACCAACTTTTCCCAATCTATTTTACTCCTTCACTTTAAATCGCACGCACACACACACACACACACACACACACACACACAGAAGAACACATTTTCACATTACACACTTGCACACAGGCAGTCACACACTTTTACACTCACTCACTCACGCATACATTGACACTCGCAGACATTCATTGACTCTGTCGCCCTTCCCTCTCTCCTCCTCAGATTGATGCCCATGAGGATGACGTGAATGCGGTGGCGTTTGCTGACAGCTCCTCCCAGCTGCTCTTCTCTGGCAGCGACGACGCGCTGTGCAAGGTGTGGGACAGACGGACGCTGCGGGAGGACAGACCGCAGCCTGTCGGACAGCTGGCCGGCCACCGAGACGGCGTCACCTTCATCCACAGCAAGGTGAGGGGCTGCGAGAGGAAACTGCCGTCGGTGTTTTATGAAGATGGTCTCTGGAAAGTTCTCCACTCAGACAGGTTGTAGGGTTTGACCGATTATGGGTTTTTGAAGGCCAATACTGACATTTTTTGATTGAAACCGCAGATATTTTGAGCCGGTATTCAGTTTCCAAAAAATTCTGAAATAACATTTAGACCATAGGAGACTAAAACTCTCCATTGAAACCCAGGAGAATAATAATAATAAAACATTAATGCATCCCTTATCTAGGATCTGAACAAAATGTCACATTCAGGTTAAGGGCTTCCCATAGACAACCAGTGTAGTATTGGTCAATTCTACAATAAATACACAAACCAACTGCGTCGTATCCATCATATCAGAGATGGACGTCACCGGCCAATATCGACCCGATATATCTGCAGTCCAATACATCAGTCTAACCCTAATAGGTAGAAACTAAGCAATGGTTAGAGAGACAGTCCTGGAGCTGGAGTGTCACAGGTTCAATCCCAGCAACAGCCAATGTATCCATTTCTGTCAAAATGGCCTCATTACTAAACATGTCCATCCAACCATTGTAGAATACATACTAAAATCTATCACTTGTATGTTGAGTATAATGAAATTGACACAGCATTACATGGCTCTAAAATGAACATATTACATATACTGCTACTACTACAAATAATAATATGATACTTCAATGATCTCCATAGGGAAATTGTCTTTTTGTTTGCCCCCTCCACAGGGAGGTCAGAGGTCAGGGTCAGCTACAGAACAGCAGCCCTAGAGCTGGTAGGGATTCAGTGCCTTGCTTAGGGCACTTCAGCAGGGTGGATGTTTGCTGACATGGGGGCTTGAACCTGGGTCCTTCGGTTGAGCAGCGATCTCCCTACTCACTGCGTCACCCTGTTGCCATTTCTCCTGTTAAAGTTCTATGTATTTAGGTATTCATGATTTTTTTGTTTTTTTGTCGTCCTATTAAAATTTGGTCTCCTCACTTATGGCGTGACTGTGTCAGGGCGATGCACGCTATCTGATCAGCAACTCCAAGGACCAGTCCATCAAGCTCTGGGACGTGAGGAAGTTCTCGCCCAAGGAGGGGCTGTCCGCCTCGCGCCTGGCTGTCACCCAGCAAAACTGGGATTACCGTTGGCAGCAGGTTCCCCAGAGAGGTGAGGAGAGGATGGACGGACGGACGGAGGGAGGGAGGTTGGTTGGAGAGAAGAGAGGGATAGATAGAGGAGGAGAGTCACTGTTGGTAAATTAAACAGAGGGGAGGAGAGAAGAAAGGGAGGTGGAGGGCGAGAGGACACATGAAGGGCAAAAAGAGGAGGAGACTAGAGATGAAAAGATGGTGGTCTAAAAGAGGGGAGGGAGGAGCAATGACAGAAAGGTAGAACTAGCTCTCAGTGGATATGGTCACCCAGCAGAATTGTGATCCACTCGTGTGCGTGCAGAAGAGGATGTGACAGTGTTAAAAGCTATGAGGGGGGGATCAGGAGTTATTATCATCACTAGTCAATGATGAGGGAAGGAGTAGAGGAGAGGTGAAGGATAGGAGCTCAGAGAATGAGAGATGGAGCAGGGATGTAGTAGAGGGTAAAACCTAAACTCAGTTTACCCACCTGGTTATTTGTGGAGAGTTTTCCCACCTTTTTAGGCTGATCATAAATGTTATGATATCAATTCGTAGTATACGGCATAGTAAGTAGTATCAAACTGGTGTAAGGTATATGATGATAGGGACTTTTAAGGGTTGGAAAAGCATAAATTAATGCTTTTCTGAAAGTATATATACATATTTTTTAAAATATTGGTAGTTATGATGATCACTGACCTAAAGTCATAGTTTACCCACCTTTTTACTTACCACTACATCACTTAGTCATCATTGTCCTTACAGAAAACAGACTTACTCCATCATCCCAGAGTGTGCGTACTTCTGAGTACTTGCATACTGAGAATTACTGCAATAAAAAAACTACTTAAAAACTCAAGATTTTCTTTAAAATCTTGAAATGAAAGAAATAAAATGTAAAAATAATTTTAACTGATCCACGTGCAGATGATCTCTCTTTTACATGATGCGTTTGTTTACATGCCTGGCCTGGCCTTGTCCCTCCCAGCCCTGAAGAGACACAAGCTGACAGGCGACACCTCGGTCATGACCTACCGTGGTCACGGCGTTCTGCACACCCTCATCCGCTGCCGCTTCTCGCCAGAGTTCAGCACCGGGCAGAGGTTCATCTACTCCGGCTGCTCCACCGGCAAAATCATCAGTGAGTCTCGGCATGTGCCTGCGTGTGTGTTTGGGCGTGGGAATATGTGTGTCTATGTGCGTCTGTTTATACATCTTTTGCTGTTTTGTATCAGCCGAGTTTCACTGTACATACAGTATTTGTGACTTCTCTGCACCAGTAGATCCTTGCCACTTTGTTTTTCACCACCAAAGCCCTCAGGGTATTCTCAGCTTGGTCCGATTCTGTTCAACCCAGTCAAAAGTGTGAAGTGTGTTTATGTTTAGTCTGCCCTCACACAGTACGTCTTGTCTGCACTTTTAAGTGTGTGGGCTTATTATGTTTTGTCTTTCACCCAGTGTGTCAGTCCTGTATTGTGTAACTGTCTTGTAATTTGTCAGCACCAATTAACCCAGTCAAGTTCTTTTTGCGCCCATTGTACATGGCAAATAAAAGCAATTCTTATGAGAGAGTTAGAAAGAGACCTGATGTACAGCATATGCCTAAACTGGTTGATTTCTTTGTGTGTGTGTGTCTGTCCAGTTTATGATGTTCTAACAGGCACTGTGGTAACCAGACTGTCGGGCCATGACGCGTGTGTGAGGGACGTCAGTTGGCACCCGTACGAGGACAGCATCGTCAGCAGCTCTGTAAGTGCTGTTTTCTGAAGCTCTTTTCAAATGCAAACCGTTAAACTACAGTCGACGTGAAAGCTAATGACCATATATAATAAATTACACTTTCCAAAAGCCAAGTTGCAAAGTGCTTTATATAAACAAGACATAGAGTCTAATAACGTCGTGGCTTCCCTGTCCAATCTCCAGCCACGGCAAGTCACTAGGCGTGCAGCCCGCACACTAAGTCCCACCCAACGCTAGCCAGCCAGCTAGCTAGCAGCCAAAGCTAGTCAACTCAAGCAGCCAAAGCTAGTCAACACAAAAACACCGACCGAGCGTTAGCGCTAGCCAGCCAGCGTTAGCTATCATCATAGCTACATCGTGTTTCTTGCTGCACACCCAGCAACCCGCCACAGCCAAAGACAGGACAGGGAAGCCGCACCATCACACTGAATGTCTGGAGTGTGCTATCAAATGCATGTAAGCTCCGCCTGTGTGCCCAAGTGCACCTAGCAGCAGACGGGTGGTTTTTTTTGCCCTCAATGTTGCGTGACGTCATGCACGTACCAGCATCAGCTGTGATTGATGCACGTAGCAGCGTGAGCTGTGATTGGTCCACGCCGTAAAAAGAGCGCAGGAACATAAGAACATGAGAGCAATATCAAAGCATTGGCGCATTACAAGAGGGGAAAACCCCCCCGTAGAAACAGGGTTCCCACTGGTTATGGAATTTCTGGAATATCATGGAATTTAGAAAAGTGTATTCCAGACAGGGAAAGTCAGGGAATTTGATACATTAGGGAATATCATGGAATTGTACAAATGGGCCACTACAGGAATATACCAGGATGTATTTTCCAACTTGTTTCACACATTACATTAGATAGTGGATTTGAGCTGTTTTTCTCCACAGCAGCCCAACTGTAGAGGAAACCAGACTATTTACTCCTTTACAACTTTTCTGAGCTGAAAAACAACATTAACCAACCAGGAAGGAATACAAGTTTTAAGTCATGGAGACTCTCCAACTGAGTTATGTAAAGTCGTGTAAAAGTCATTGAATTTTAAATCAGCGCCATGGTGGGAACCAGATAGCATGCACTGACATTAAAACTGCAAAAGCAGTTTTCTCCCATTTTTACCTTTTTTTACTATTCCTCTCCTCCTCCTCTACAATTTGTTTCTCCACAGTGGGATGGAGCGGTGCGAATGTGGGAGCACAGACAAACCCATCCTCTAGAGGAGGAGAGAGAGAGGGAGAGAGACTGACGGCTGGAACACCGCAACAGGAGAAAGAAGCGGTGAGAGAAGAAGAGAGACTAAGGAATTGATGTCAGAGGAAGTGACATCACCACAGACAGGAAGAGGCTGGCCCTAACAGAGGGAGACAATAAGCTCACAAGAGTGAGAGAGAGACTTTTAATATCTTTTGAATTCAATACTGGACTTTAATGATTATAAGTATAGCGTGGTTGTGAAGTGTTAATTTGGAAAGCATTATATATTGTCAAAAGTGCAGTTTAGGGCGGAGATTTGGTGAGATCACCTAAGAGGATGGCCTATTTGAAATGTTTTTATCTGCCTCACTTTCATGTGTGACATGAATAGGCCAAAGCTGCTGAATTTGGCCTGAAACCCTTATGGTGCTTTGAGGAAAAAAGCAGTTTCACCCAATTAATGGTAAGTTAGTTACACATTAAATCAATGTTAGATATTGCAGGGAGGAGCTTTGAAGATTATGATGATAATTCTGTATAAATAATGTATTTTAATGGTATAAGTGTTCAGGGAGTGTATTCGCAAAGTAGTCCATGTGCTGCTGATTTGGAATCAGTTTTGACTTATCATGAATAACATGGTCGGAGGTCCTATAAGTGATCCTGGGTCCAACTCCAACTTTGTGAACACAGGCCTTGGGTTGAAGAGAAAAAACTAAAATAAATCCTTTTGTTGGCCAACATAAACGTGATCTGTTCAAAAGGTTTAAATGTGCGTGAAGGGATTGGGAATGTGTGTGGATACATACTTACACACTGATCTGTGTATGCAATTTTCAAGTATGTTTATATCAAAGCCTGTTTTACAGTAACAATAAAACCTTTCTTTAAATGTAATTCCAAGGATTATTTTTGCTACAACTGCATCAACAGGAGTTTTACTGTAAATTTAATTTACTATCAGGCTTAAAACAGGCAAAAGCAGGGCACTGATAAAATGTAGTAATTTCATAGGCTAAATAGGGTGAAGTGCATACAGATAAGTGTCCTTTTGTACTTATTTTTTCATTACGTTTCATTGTCCTGATGTTTTCAGTTGCCCCTCTTGTTGAGGCAGGCTAGATACCGCTGCTGGATATACAATTGTCAGTAGCATAGTTTCAAAAATCTGACAGATAATTAGTTGCTATAGGGGCCATAGCAAAGCTGCTTTGGAGGGCATTGTAGTGACAGGAATGCAGTAAGTGGTCTAAAATTAGACCTAGAGACTCTGGCAGCCATATGCCTGGTTTCATTCACAGAGCCAAACAAGGACATACTTTACATCACTTAACTTGCCCCCCAATAAAAATGTGATTCTTATAGTAACCCACTACCATACCATACATAATTTATCATCTGGGCTGTAGTTTAAATGAAACAAATAGTGCTTTAGATTCATTATAAATATATTAAAGTGGCCATGGATCAGGAACATATAAACCAGATGAAGAATGGGAGCTACCTGTCTCATCATCGTTGTAATTCTGTCTGATTAAGCCATTCAGGATTTTGCATCTGAATGAATGAACTCATAGTACAGTATAGAAGATCATGTTAAAACCACTCCCCTTAATTGTTAGTATATTAATAATTATTCAGCTACCCCACACAGTCAGTCCTTTGGATGTTACAAGAGCCGTGCCTCTCTATGTGAAGAAAGAAAAAAATTCCACAAACGTACCCACTATTGTGGGGCTACTAGCATTTAAAGCAGCGTTTCTTAAGGCAGCGTTGCTATGGACTGGGAGGCCAAATGGGTAGCGGGGCTGGATTTCCTGGGTCGTGAAAATAGCACCAGTATGTTTTAATGAGCATGAGTCCCATGGCAAGACTAAATTTACTAAATTTGGCTGCAGGGGCTGAGAATGTTTCAGAAGCCCTGGACTAAGGACTGGGGCTGTAATAAAAAAGACTGAATGTGCTGTGAGGAAGGCAGCTGTTCCTGGTGCCAAATGCAGGCTGGCAACAGTTAATAACTTAAATTAGTTTTGGCACCAACAGCTGAGTCTAAGAATGGAGAGACTAAAGGAGAACCAAAGAGAAAAGTTAGTCATGCCCAAAAAAGGAGCCAGTGACCCATTTTATGTGAGTGATTGTTATGGTTGTTGGCCTACACATGACACTTTTGATGCTAAATGCTGGTGAGTGAACAATGTTGCACTACACCGGTAACTACAAAATCAATCCGATTGCAAACGGATATTATTTTAGGCCACCATGAACAATTTGGTGGTTTCTTTTCCAGACACAGATTCAGTTTTGTGTTGTTAACTTCCAGAGCTAAGATTCAGAGCTAAGATTAGTGTTGGATCGCATTATTTTGGGAACACTGGGTCACAGCAGCAGCCATTACTGTTTCCACGCTTCCAATCTGGGCTGTGGAGGGGAGGGGTTTTCAGGGTAAAAGGGGAGAGAAGGGTTGTATTTTTATAAACCATGTGCTGTGCTAGAAGCCTGACAGTGATAAAGTAGAAAGGGTCCCAGAGCAGGACTAGTGTGTCTCCCACACTACACAGACAAAAAACAGAGAGAGCAGGCTCACTCACAGAGACCACAGGGCTCTAATTGGGACCTCCTAAGTTGGGCATAACCAGAGAAGAAAATGAAATAAAAGGGAAGACAAAAGAAGAGGAAAACACTGTCCAAACTAAAACTGTAACTGAACAAAAGGGATAATCAAAGAAGAAGAACTAAAGAGACAACCATGGATCTAAAGACTGAAACCTCATCGAATGGCTTGATGCCAGAGATCAGCTTGGACAAATTACACAAGATGGCTGCAGAGCTGATACTGCCAGGAAGATTCATCCTCAGACTATTAAATGGCGCTCTGGTGTTTGTAACAAATTTGCTGGCCACATTGTTAGGAAGCAGCCTAGTCAGACGTCATTTCCACCTGGCGCTATCTGGTTTGGTGCTGTTTGGACCGGTGCTGAGTCTCTGGGCGCCCAAATACAGCATCTTTGCTAACAGGAACCACTATCTGTACAGGTGAGAATGATGGAAAACAAAGTGTGTTACTCTCCGCTTTCAGATGGAAATCTCTTAACCAGTTAACCTAGCAGGAAGTGAGACAAGCTGGCTGATCTTTTCAAACTAAACAATGGGTTTTGAATGGGTGTCACTATGGGCCATGTGGCATTATGGGTCATGAAATCCACCCAGCACATTAAGGCCCATATAAACAATGAAACTGAAAACACCAAAATTGGAGTTACAAGATTTTCAGGCAAGTTTTCATCAGTGATATGTGAATCTCATGACGACGGGCATGATGAAGATTTTTTAGCTGTACTGATTGGCTGAACACGTTGTTATATACTCTTATGAAGGTCTAGTAAGTTGGGGCTTAATCTGTCCTTTCAATCTTGTTATCAAAATGTTCTAATATCGTATGAAAAAGGTTCACTTCAAAAATGTATGTGCAGTCAGAGCCCAAGTCAAAATGTGGTTCAACTGTGCAGGTGAATCACAGACGAGGATATCCAACTGCACCTGTTTAAATGGATAGGAGTAGGTTGATATATGTTTACACCTTTTGCTTTTTGATCTTAAACAACTCATGAAGTGAAGTCAAAAGTCATTGTAGCAGTGCAACCATTCATCCTTTGGCAGTGCATCAACTTTGAGTGGTTTGAAATAGCTGAAAGGACTGAGCACAGTACTCATGCCTCTATCAATAATTCAAGCTCAGGCCTATATCTCAGTGGCATAGTCCTAAACCACACGGGTGTCTATTGGTAACCAGGTGAGAGGTGGTTACAGTCTATCATGCCCCAGGCAAAGAGTTGGAAAGACTCATTAAACTTGCATGTACCCTCAACTACAATAAATCTACTGCCTATGCTGTAGTGTGTGTGTGTGGCTGCTTGAACTCTTTCGACACGTATACAAAGTCCCAATGGCTTGACCAAGTGGAAAATATACTGTATGATTTTATATTGTATTATCGTATTGTGTTTTCGACAATTTGTACAATGCCTATCCACGTTAACACTGACTATCTGCTTCACAACTGTCTCCCAGGAAGTTCCTTCTGTCCACTTGGGGCTGGACCTGCATCTTCACAGGGTCCTTCATCTTCCTCTTCTCCTTCTCAGCCCGTCGCTCCCTCTCCCTCTCCCTCCGCCACCTCTCTCGGATAGGGGTCGTGGGGTTCCTGTGGTGGGGCTGTCGGCGTCTCCTGGCCCTGCTGGAGAACGCGGCGGGGA
>OMLI01037534.1:0-10165 GCA_900302605.1 Rondeletia loricata
TGCATCCATATAGTTCAGTGCCTAATAAATGTCTCTTTTCGAGATAAAACTACACATTTTAGAGTGGCCTTTTATTGTGACCAGCCTAAGGCACACCTGTGCAATAATCATGCTGTCTAATCAGCATCTTGATATGCCAGACCTGTCAGGTGGATGTATTATCGTGACCAGCCTAAGGCACACCTGTGCAATAATCATGCTGTCTAATCAGCATCTTGATATGCCAGACCTGTCAGGTGGATGGATTATCGTGACCAGCCTAAGGCACACCTGTGCAATAATCATGCTGTCTAATCAGCATCTTGATATGCCATACCTGTCAGGTTGATGGATTATCTCGGCAAAGGAGAAGTGCTCACTAACACAGATTTAAACACATTTGTGAACAAAATTTGAGAGAAATAGGCATTTTGTGTACATAGAAAAAGTCTTAGATCTTTGATTTCAGCTCATGAAAAATTGGAGCAAAAACAAAAGTGTTGCGTTTATATTTTTGTTCAGTGTATTTTGTGTGTGAAGGATTTTTTATTTTTGTTGTGGTATCGAAAGAGGTATAGAGTATTGTGTATTTTAACTGGTATTGTATCGAAGTTCACAGTTCTGGTATCGTGACAACCCTATTCTTAACCTGATTATCTATGCTGTTTCATGTGTAACCTTTAGATTATAACCTGCTGTTTTGTCTGGCATGTGCCACCTTGTGTATTTGAGAAGACGTTTAAGTTAGAGTTTCCCTAGAGTTATCTGGTTAAAAGCCAGAGCTGCGCAGCGGAAGTTACACTTTGATGTCCGTGAACACCTCCTATTCCCACAATCCACCGCGGTCCTTCACATTTGGATTCGTGCTCGAAGTCAAATCCAAGGTGAGTAGTGAGATTTAATACAAATGCGACTAAATATTTGACTTTGTCGTATCTTCCATTACTGCAGACACCGAAGATCACATGTGCATTTCAACAGTTAATATATGATGATTTACCGAAGCTCAACAAATGACAATGAATGATATTATCTGAGGGTCCAGTCAGGTCAGCTAATGTTAGCCTAGCTTGTTAGCGGTTGTTGTATGAAGTTAGGTGCAGAACAGTAAGCTAGCAGTTAGCTTCGGACGTTAGGTTGCTAAAATCAAATGGTGACCTTGTGAAGTACTCTGCCCTCATCCAGACTAGACGTCAGACTATGTATTTCCCTCCAGTATGCTGCACTGCCTGCAGCACAGCTTCTGGATGAGGAGCTAACTAACCAGGGCTTCGTCCCTGTCTCTCATCTGTAGCAGCATGGCACTGCACCGGTTGTTCCAGCTGTCCTCCTTCCTGCGCTCCGCTGTCACCGTGACACTGCGCAGGAATATTGGCATTTCTGCTGTCGTCTTCAACCGGGCCAAGGACCTCGACCCCATCCAGAAACTGTTCCTGGACAAGATCCGTGACTACAACACCAAGAGCAAGTCAGTAGCCACTAGCCACCATGATAATCACAGTGATGCTGTGATATAATACCTTAGATATAATGTCAACTAGGTAATAAACCCAGCAGTTTAAATGCAGTTGCACCCCAGTGTTACTGGTCATATGTGCTAGCAAGGACTATCACGTACTGTCTTCTTAGTCTCAAACCCACGAGTCCTATGGTCTGACACTGTGGTACATCAGTCTGTTTGAAAAGCTCGCTCTTGAATCAGATTGCATTTACCAGAGAAGTGAATTTAAGTTCTTCAGCTTTATGTTTGCACCCAAACCTGAGATCATCAGCTTCCTCTGCCCAAATCCTACCCATAACTGTTAGTGGGGAAAGAATGAAACTCTCCCCAGGCCAGTCCAAACAGGTAACTTTGCCCCGCTCCATATTACTACTCTGTCCAGGGATAACCTTCAGATATTTGGATCAGATGTCATGTCTGATCGATAGTGTGTCGGAGTCCAAGTATAGTTTCATAACAAGAAAGGGTTCACTTCAAAGTAGCCCTCCAGAGTTTAACATCTTCCATTAGAAATGTCTGGGAGGTAATGCATCCAAAGAAACCCTGAGTAATCACATTTCTCCACTATTGTTTTCACTGTTTTAATGCTGCTGCGAAAGAAGTCTATTGTCTAATATTCCGTCCTCTTCTTTTTGTGTCGTATTCCACTGGCATCTCCTTTTCTCATCATCACCATCACCCCCGTCTCGCTCACGCTGTGCATCCTCCCAGGGCTTCAGGTGGCTTGGTGGATGCAGGCCCCGCCTACCAGAAGAACCTGTCTGAAGAGACGGTCAAACTACAGAGACTATACGGTGGAGGAGACCTCACCAAGTTCCCTGACTTCAAATTCCTAGGTCAGTTTTTCAAAGTGGCTGAAAGCGGTTGAAAGTGGCTTAGCTTGTGCCTCTTCTGCTAGTGTTTTTTTCCTCCTCCTGTTTGTGTCTTTTCCTTATTATTTGCAATCAAAAAGACAGACAAACCTGAGCAGCATGACAACATAGAGAGCTGAGTTTAATTTTCTCTCCAGAGTGCAAGGGGTAGAAAATGCCTCAAGATCAGAGATGCACTTATTTCCCAAGGTTTTTTGCCAGCCAACTCACTTCTTTTGCTGCAAAAAACAAAGCAGTGGAAATGTACCTTTTTATTGAATGAATGAAAAATAAAACTGACTTATGCCTAGCTGTAGTAACGCTAGAGGCAGGTATGAAAAACTGGGAGAAGTAAAGGAATTATTGAAATTAATATTATTGAAATAATAATTATAGAAAATGTCATATCCACATTAACACTTTTTAAAAATAATCTTTTTTTTTATCCAATGAGCCAAGGGTTTAACATTGACCTTGGCTTATTGGTAGATTGAGGTACTTTTGAAGGAATGAAAGGCCCAGATAATACATTTCATAATGACATTAGTCCCAGCTGATAGATGCAGATGGCCAAAACAAGACCATGGACGTTCAAATCAACTATTGTGCCTTATGTCGTAGAAAAATCATGCAGTTTTATCAGCAAAAAGGTGTTTGAATCCTCTATAACTGGATGTGCTTGTAATGCCATGCCCCCTTTTTTTTTTTATTGTATGAAGTGACTTTCAGTGATTCTTTGCTTTCACTTGATTTCACAGTTGTCCTTTGTAAATATTAACTGTTTTGCGATTGGAGTGATGTACTGTGATTCTGGTCTTTGTTTTTTTTTGTGATGAAGCTACCAGCTAGTTGCTCTAAATTGCTCCAGCCTTTGTCTGGATTTCACCTCTTATCTCATTGTTCAGAGATGATTTGTTTCAAAATCTCTTGCCCTCAGTAGTTTGTGTTAATTCTGCACTCACAGGAAATGGTTTTGCCTCCAACTGTCACTCATGTTTCTTTTTCTTTTTTCTTTCAGAGCCCAGCTTTGAAGTGACAAAGTAAATGCTATCCATGTTGTATGTCTCCTACCTGTCACCAATATGTTGTATTTAATAAAATGATATTGGATTGAACAGTGACGCACTGGTTGTCAATTAAACTGCTACACCCTGATTGTGACCATGGTCATAATCAGGGTGACAAAATCCAATCTTCTCATCTTACCCAATCATTTGGCGAGGCCATTCACACACCTTTCTAAATGCGGCACACATCAGATGTTTGTGCCCAGACAACAGCATGTTGAAACAGCTCACATGAGCACCTAATATTAGCTGGTGCCTCTATTATAAAAATACTTCATCTCCATAGTAACATAATTTGCGGGAAAATGAAGGTTATTTATGTGTTCAAATTCCTGAGGCAACCTGTAATTGTCTGATGGGAGTTGTATTCCCACCTTTATTCAGTTCTACCTTTTACCATTTTGGTATTCGAACATTACTTTTGGATTAAATGGAAGAATCCAAGTTTATTTCCATGAATGAGCCCATAATAGTCTACCAACCGCGATGCTATGTGGTGTCCAGAATGTCCAGTAACCCTGAGACGCATGGTGAGGCTTGGTATAAATGAATAAATAGGACTGCCTTTCTCCTTTGGTCGGATCGCAAGAGCCAGCACTTGTGTGTCCTGATGATAAATGTTGCAGTGAACCAAATGTTAGTTGACATAAATACAAATTGGGTCTCTTAATCTGAATTGGTCTTGAGAGTGCTATATCATCTTAACATGTCAAAGCATAGGCTTGTATGTTACAGTAACCTGTGGCGGTGTGAGAAGTCCATCTGGCTTAATGGGATGGGCAACTATTCAGAAGGCCAGAGGTTGTGTTCATGCCCATTTAACCTGATAGCTACACAAAGTCTTACAGCTTGTGGGGTCAAGCTTAGAAAATATACTAAGCATTAGCTCATTGTGACAAGCAGCTACACAACTGAGTTTAACAGTAGAGAGCTATTAGCTACACTAGGGCCTTGAGTTTACAGGTTAAAGCCCCATATCCACTCATTCAGAGTATGTTTTGATGGTGTGATGGTGTCAACACAGGACCTAAATACATCTGTGGGTTTGGGGTGGCTGGTTTGAATCCCTCTCTGTCCCTAGTAACTGGAGGATTACAAAAAACCCCATTCCCTTTGAGGTGGGAGAGTGGGGAGGCCTGTGTTACTTGAGAACGTGCTCATCCCATGGTGCTCTTTCATCAGCTTAGTTATACAGGCACTCACTCAACAACTGAGATATTTAACAGTAACATTTATTCAAGGATTGAACCCTGGCTCTTGGGCACCTCAAATTTAAACACATTGTGCTAATTACTTCTCTGGGAGTACAGGAGAGCTTAAGAGGTGTCTTACCTGTTGGGAGCTGTCAACCGATGGTGTTTGGAAACGTGTGTGCTAAATATACGAATGAATACGAAGTCACTACACATTAAACATACACACGGCTCATAGTTGAGAAGAATTAGGCAATAACAATTTTGTAGGTCTGCTTTAGATCCCTGTGAAACAGCCAGTTAACTTGTGACACAACTGTCATTGACTGTCAGTGGCCTGCTTGATCTGATTGATTTAGTGTAAGTAATCATTACTCTACTTAATTAGATTGACAGGCAGGGGTCATAGTAATGATGTTAACTGCTTCTCAGTTTGTTACTGGTGCTGTAATAATGATCACAATACAGAAAGGCCCAATGTTAATGGTCAGTATGGTCCCATAATGTAATGCACTGCAGTGCACAGAGACGCGTTTAATAGAAAACCTTTTATTACTGATACATCATTCAAGTAAAACGCTCAACAATCCATTCACACACTGTCTATAAACAGACACTCCATTTGATAAACATTGATAAACTGTGGCACAGAAATATAAAGACAAAAAAAGTAAGGCAAATTCTTTACAAAAAACAGTGATCTATAGATAAATATGACAGACAAATGAAAAAGGCACAAGGTATATAAAAAGACCATGCAGGCACATTGGGGCGGAATGGGGTTCTCAACTGGCTAGAGTGGCTTCCTTTTCTCCTGGACTGGGTTTCCCTAATTGCATGTTGGTGCCAAGATCACGGCCTGAGGATCTTAGTGGTCATGGGAAACCGGGCCCCAATGTAATGGAGGACAAAACACTGGCAAATGGCTATACTGAGGTAAATGGCATTTGTTTGTGAGTAGATTTGAAAACCACTATGCAACTGAGATGCTTTTCCCTATGGCTTTAATGACACTCATGGAGAATGGCTGTTCTCCTCGTAAAGCTCACGTATAATCAAAGTTTATAAGTATAATTCCCCTAAATGAAACAGTCAGTCTTTGGTAAAAGAACACATAGGTAGTTAATACGTTTGGCCTGCAGAGGGAGGAAACAAGCAAGTGTGTAGAAACCTCTGGTCCAGGGAAGGGCAACCATGTGCCATGGAGGGCTGAGACCTTGCAGAGATTCATTCCAACCAAACACTGCAGCAGGTGATTTCACTGACTAGTTCCTCCTCAATGGTTGAAGATGCACTAATCAGTGAAACCTCCTGGTTTGTCTTAGGTTGGAATGAAAACCTGCAGACTCTTGACCCTCCATGGCACATGGTTGCCCATCCCTGCTCTAGATCAAGTGGAAGTTCAACATCTCACCACAAGGGAGGAGCAGAGTGCCATGTAACTGTACCTAATCCCATATGAACAGAACAATAGCAGGAGCTGCCCACACCACAAAGCAAGAGGATAAGAAGCCTTGCAGAATTGTTTGTCGCTACCCATCCAAAGGAGTGGTAGAGGAAGAAATATTGAAATTAGTGCTGTGTCTGCACTGGGCAATGAAGAGCTCATTATGAGTCCAGAAAAAAAAAAATCCAGTGTTGGCAGCTTATCACAAGTGTGATATCTTTTCAAAGGAAGGCCAGCTTCTCAGAGCATGAATGACTGGGTGTGTTTGAAATCCTGGGTCTGAGGGAGAGAAACAAGAGAGAACATGTAGTATTTGGATTGAATTGTATTCCAGTCTAAAACTTACCACAGTTTGCAATCTCGCAATAATTTAAACGTCCATAATTATGCCTCTCAATAATGGCTTTGGGGTGACGGTGTTATGATTTCAATCAGAAACGCAGCGACATTCATTAGGTAATGTGTGAGCCGCTCATGCTTAAGTCAGCGTTTTGCTTGTGTCACCACTCAGTGTCCATCAAGGAACAAGAGAGAGAGAGAGAGGAAAGGGGGAGATACAGAGAGGGTAAAATAAAACACTCACTTCTTGGGGCGGAGGGATGTAGTTGACATTGGACCTGAAAGACAAAGACATCATAAGCGCATCGGACAGTTTGACACCAGCACAAAGAAGAGAAGAAACACGAGGCAGACAGCTGTATCCTCCTGAGTCATATCTCGCCCTGTATAAATAATGCACATCATACATGGCAACCCTCCCATTGGGTAAAGAGGAAAGCCTGCCTCTCTGAACCCTGAACCACAGCAAGAGGGTGATGCGTGAGGAAAATGTAGTTCAGTGTTCGAGACGGGACATTCGATAAACCCAACGGTCCCAGTTCCTATTCAGGACACACACACTCACACACACACAGACAGACAACATCTTCTCAAGCAGGCCCGTCACTATGGGCGGGCCTTAGGGGGCCGGGCCCGCCCCCAGAAGTGCTAGTGCCCCCCCTCTGGCGCCCAGATAGTTTTTATAAATTATAGTATTTTTCTGTTAAAATTTTAAAAATACTAACTTTATATTCCTTATAAATGAAGACATTAAATAGAGAAACAATGGTGTGTTTTTGATTGACGGGGTTCTGTTATGTGAGCAACAGCCTATCTCTGGCCGGAGGCGGCTGCCGCACTGAAAAAGGAAGTAATGCCAATATGGCGGTTACCGCGCGATTTCAGTTGGGAGCCGAGCTGTTTTCCCCAGTAGGATTGCTTTTGCTATTTACTTAACAATGGACATTCATAAATGGTTTAAATCGCCAGTCTCTTCCAACTCCTCTTAACGTTATATTGGAGGAATCAGATTCCGCCTCCAAATCAGACACTGCACCCAAGCCCTGTGATGTTGATGGCGGAGATGGCGCCGCCGGAATGCAGCCTAGCACCAGCAGCAGCGGCCGCGGATCTGAGACTAGCCCGACTACTAGCCTTGCTGCTGCAACCACAGGAACGGTATTTGGACAACAACTGCCTGTTGTGGTGGATGACCTTGGCACGGACAAGCCTAAACAGGTTGTGTTGAACAAGTATCCAGTCAAAATATTTGGTGCAAAAAAACGATCATTCTCCTCTAGCTGGTATAGGAACAGGGGCTGGCTTGAGTACTGAGCGTAAATTCAGACTGTGTGTGTGTGTGTGTATGTGTCTGTCAGCACCCGCCGTGGTGTTTAAAAAAAAGAGTGGTTGGCTGCTTTGCATATCCCTGTGTTGACTGCTTTAAATGATGACGACATGATATTATATAATAACGCGACAGCGTCAGACGTGGTGCTTTTTTAATTCGAGAGATGTGGGCTGCTTTGCACCTCTGGTGTTATATTTAATGTGTTGTCTAGTGCTTTGTGCATAACATTACCTCTGTGTTGACTGCTTTAAATTATGAGGACTGATGTGTTGATGGTTTAACATGATGATCGCATCGGTCATACTGTAAGTGCACTGATTGCGGTGCCAACCTCCCCCGTTTAGTCATCGTATCCCTGGCATCTATTCATTTTCTAAAGCCAATTGTTTACAAAACCTTGTAAGTGCGCCTGATTGCTGCCAATTGTCTAATCAGTGAATGTCTGCATTGTGAATGCGCCAGTTTTTCAGTTTTGTTGCCGCTCTCCACGTTATAATCGTAACTTACTGCATTCGAATAATTTTAGGCCTAATACATCGGGACATATTAAATCTATCTGAGACCAATTTGGTTAGTATGCGATCTCAGTATAGTTAGTATGCGTCAGTGCTGCACGATTACAATAGCATATCGGATTATCAAAAATATGTAATAATAATTGTGCCCCCTCATGCAGTTCATATGCCCCCTTAAGACTGAGCACTGGCGACGGGTCTGTTCTCAAGGCAGCCAGTATCTAACTACTCCTTTGCTTGTCTGTCAGTTTGCACCTCATCTGTCCGTCAGCCTGTCTAAGCGTCACACTCACATGTCCTCAGTTCTGTGCAGGGTTTGGCTGCTGATCTGGGCTGCACCATGACACTGGGAGATCCAAAATGACCTGTAGGGGTCAATGGTCAGTTTTGATGGCTTCAAAAAAGGTCAGAGTTCAACAAAGGGGTCGATTAGGATTCACACTGCACACCATGCTTTTTATGGGGGTTACTAACGGCGACGCTGTGCAGACCATGCAGCCAGTCAGGATGCAGGAGAATTGGTCGGAGCCAAGCGAAATGCCAGGGTGAGTGGGTCAAGTGGTGAGCCAATCACGTGCAGCAATTCAAAACCCCTACATATTCATTCTCAATTCAAAGTGACTTTTTTCTGTTGTGCGAGAGGCCGTTTAAACCGGACGGTCTCCCTCAGGTTCGATCCCAGCAGCTGCCTGTGTCCTGCTGAAGTGTCCTTGAGCAAGACACTGAACCCCCTACCTACTCATTTATTGTAAGTCACCTTCCATAACCGTTCTCAAGTGGTTACGCTCATATCTTACCAGCAGGTCTTTGGTCTGGTTATTGAGAAAGCATCTTTATCCTCTTCATCTACATCTGGTGTTGCCCAAGGTTCGATTTTAGGTCCCTTATTGTTCTTCATCTATATGCTGTTTCAGGTCATATAATTTGTAAACACAATATATCCCTTCCATACCTATGCGGATGACATACTGCTATACATTCCCATAAAAAAACATCTTCTTCAGTGTCTTCTTTTAATTCACTCCTATAAACATACTGTTATAAATGTGCTTTTACTTATTTTTTGTGTTTAGATTGATCGCCATAATTTTGTCATTGATTATTTTATTACTACTGTTTTAAGGTTTGGTTGTTTTTATTGTTTTTGTCCACTGTTCTGTGAAGCACTTTGTTTCTAAAAGTGCTCTATAAATAAACTTTATAAGAGGGTTAGCTAAATGACTAAAATGAAAAATATGAATGTCATGCAGTGTAATAAGGAAGTTGTTTCTTCAAATGTCCCTCTGAGACATTTACATATACGCATTTCACCAGAGGGATCAGAGTGCTGGGACAGCTAAGTATGGTGCCCCTGGTTCAGTGTTTTGCTCAAGGACACTTCAGCAGGAATGAACTCAGTGGTTGTTGCAGGGATCTAAAGTCTCAATGACAACCAGCCCAACCTGCTGCAGAGCTCCCTGTCTCTTCCCTAACCACTGTCATACCTGAGGAAAAGGTCAAACTGAACCCTGGTCAGTGTCTAGGGTGATAACAGTCATCCCCCTCAGGTCCCCTTGACCATTTCATTCACTCTACTCTAAAAGGCAGAGCTACATCCTAGATCTGCGTTCCTACTCTATTAACGTGTGCCTATTGGTGCATCAGAAATCATGTCGCATTGTCTCAGAGTCTTTGTGAAGAAGCCTGTTCTATAAATAGGAAGTTGACACTGACAGCACCAGTTAGCTCAGTGGGATAAGCGTCAGACTTTAACCTAGACAAAGAGCTTTTGCATCGGCTTCAAGGAGAGTTCCACAATGACTGCATCTAATGCTGCACAATAATAAGCCAATAATCTAATAACTTAAAGTCAAGCAAGTCGCACGAGGACACACATTTATCTCTCTGTGTTTTCTGGCTTAATAGCCAGCCTGGCATCAAAGAGTCATAACACCCACTCTGGT
>OMLI01037536.1:0-10642 GCA_900302605.1 Rondeletia loricata
TCCTGAATCCTGTTCTAGAGTTGCAGACTGAATGACGGAGCCGCCCGCTGAAAAACACACCTCCTCTCTCTCTCTCTCTCTCTCTCTCTCTCTCTCTCATTCAAGCACTTCTTCTCTTCTTTCCTAAAAAATTAAACAACCGCGGTTGTCGCGGTGGTTTGTTCTCCATCCGCGGGTGCCTTGACACAATTGCGGTGGTGCGGTGATGCGGTGACCGCGGCAGCCCTACCCCTGACCCTAGTTACAGCAGTCGATGGCAGCGTCTCTGTGGGCTGATGGAGTGTTTCTGTCCTGCAGGTTTCGGGTGGGACAGTCAGGGATCTGTTAGCTGGTCTGAGGTCAGTAGGAAACTGCACTGCCCTGAGCGTCCTGGAGGGGGCGCTGCGGCGCCTGGAGGCGGAGCAAACTCCACCGGAAACCACAGAGATGATGGGTGAGCAGAGCGTGAATACAGTTCTTCTGTTACTTTTAGAAAACATTTGATCTCTTTCATCAGCGAGTTCACTGCACTGGGTGTTGTGGGTGCTGTGGGTGCTGTGGGGTGTTGTGGGTGCTGTGGGTGGTTAGGTGGTAGGTTTGGTGCAATATGGAAGATTTGGAGAAAAATGTGTTTCTGAGATATTCACACGTCTTCATGTGAATTGGTAAATTAATAAAACCACATTTCGGCTAAACGCTCAGGTCAGTTGTCCAAACATCCTGATCTAAATATCCCAATTAGAGTCATGCTAGAACTGATCCTGGACCTGGGCTGAAACACTCTGCAGGAAACACTGAAGGGAAATGAAATGTGAAGTGAAGGCAGGATCATCCATCCATCTCTTCTCCTCCTCTCTCCTCCTCCTTTCCTCTCCTCTCTCCTCCTCTCTCCTCCTCCTCTCTCCTCCTCCTCTCCTCTCCTCTCTCATCCTCTCCTCTCCTCCTCCTCTCTCCTCCCCTCTCCTCTCCTCTCTGTCAGGTGAGAGTCTGTCCGCTCGGGTTCAGGATCTGAAGGTGGACGCTCAGATCGACAGCGGGGTGTGTGACAGCGGGGTGGAGCTTTCCACAGCGTGACGTCCTGATTGGTCCGTCTCCAGCGGTGTCAGGAACACAGAGAGAGAGAGAGAGAGAGTCCATCGCTCCAGACTGAAACAGAGTTCATCCTCTGGAAGAGACACTCCTCCATTTTGCTTTTTAGGGCTGAATGTTTTTCTAATGGTGACCGCCAACCTTTTTATATATTTGTAATTAAATGTGTTGAACTGTGGCGTTTACGTGACAATGTGGAAAACATGGGCGAGTTTGTAACGTGTGTAAAAAAGAAAAGACAAACTTAAACAGATGTGGATTACAAAGGGCAAAAAAATGAACAATATTTTAATTGTTTTTATAAAGAAATGAAAAAGGAAATGTTTTGTGTTTAGGTATTTTTCAGCAACACGACACTCCAACAGGATCTTTAAATAACACTCTGTCTGTGGCCGGTAAGTTAGTCTACTGTACGGATCCACATCGTCCGAGTCCCGTTCTGGTTTTGTTTCCTGCCCTGCGCTCGACGCAGAAAACCCCGACGCCGCCTCAGAACCGCTCGGCTCCATCGCAAGTGGTTTTCCCCCAGAAAGCCCGGCGAGGACGGATTCAGCATCTCACTTCCTACGGTTTGGTTTTGTCTTCATGTTGTAGCAGGATGACGTGAGTTCGTCTCCGGGGGAACGGGTGCTACTAATGATGAAATGATTGTAATTATTACAGGTTTGAATTAAGGCACGTTAGCCTTCAGTGTGCAGACGGTGCAGACATGTTTAAAGGTCGACGCCCCTTTAAACACCAGTACCCGCTGTGATTTGGCTATTAATGTGTCAAGCTACAATGTTATTACACAGGAAATTCACTTCACTCAGTGGTGAAGAATCAACCTGATTAGATCTTATGGTCTACATGTTCATATTACTGTACCAGACCCTGACCTCTGACCTCCCTGTAGAGGAGACAGAACGGTATTGTTACTAACGTATATTACATGGCAACATCATCTGTAGTAAACAGGCAAACAAACCCATCTTAGTAGATATGCAACATATTCCACGACTGTTAAAGCTGCACTGGGTAACTTCGTACAGCGACGGCCCCAAAAGGCAGCGAGAGGTAAGTGTTTGAATTTTGAGGACTTCATTACCCAGAAATCCTGAGCGGTGATGTCAGTAAAGCGGTCTGTGATGCTTTATACCAGGAGGATTAAAGTAGTTCCAGCAGGTCCTCACACATTTCCTACATAACAAAGGTCCGGACTAGATCTAACAATTGTCCATATTTTTTATTTTTTACATGGTTATTGTATTAAAACATTAAATGAAACAAACTTTCTATTTTATTTTTATGTACTTTCTTGAGTCCGTGCAGAAGTGCAATTTTTAATTGTAGGAAATAAGTGGGCTAAAACTAAAATGTAACAGTTTCTCTTTCTGAAATATTAAGAACAAAGTGCAGATTTGAGTCGGTTCTCTCTTCTGAGTTCTGCTGCATCACAGAACAGATCCAATGATGATGAAAACAAGTTTAAACAAATGAGAGAATCTTTAGTCATAACAGTTAAATGCTGTAGCTTTAAGTTTCCCTCTTCCTCCCATTTATATTTTGAACCTTGGAGTCAGTGCAGCCGTCATCTTTGTGGACATACAAACTTCACCAGCGTCTCGACTGACTGGTGAGTAGAGAACGACCACATTTTCATTTTTGGGTGAATTGTTCCATTAAGATAGTCCTGATATGAGCTGAATCTGTTCTGAGGAGCTGGAAGAAGCCTTCACATTTAACTTCCTTCTCTATTTAATGGAAGCGGTTTCTTAGTTCAGCGGTTCTCCGTCAGGTTTTCGTTCCACCGCCCGGTTCCTCCTCTCTGGCTGAACTGAGCTGCTGTAGTTTGGTTAGACGGTTGGACCTTCATGCTTCACCACTCAGCATCATACATTTCCCCAAAGTGAAGAAAAAACAAACCACAGTACATCAAAACTGCAATTTGTTCAACTTTATTGAGAAAAAAAACAAAAAACCATCACATAGAGCTATTAGTTGATCACTCAGCCATGGAGCTTTGAATAACATCTTCAGTGCAAAAGGAGGAGAACAGTGTCGGATGATGACGAACTAACGGCTCTCCGGTCTAAAAACAAACCCCCAAAAAGAAAAGAGAAAACCCAGATCACCTTTTTAAAAGTGGACATATCTGCACAACTCGATCCTTCAGCAGCACATGAACCAATTACTTCTATTATTGACATGCATAAAATGTTTTTCTCTTCTTATTATTAACCTGCAGGTGGTTTTTGTTTTTTTAGCAGTTCTCTATTCAAACAGTCAGTTTTAATAGCGAGTGTATAATATTCACAGACCTCGAGTTCCCTACTAGTTATTGGTAAAAGCTCACAGACACGTGATGGCACCACGTTCAGCCCGGTTGAAACATGACGGCATGAGGAGAATCTGTGTTCTTAACATGTTTTGTGGCGTTGGCACCTTCCTGTTGAGCAGAGCTCGTCACAAAGTTTCTATACAGACAACATGCTCCAGATAAACAGTTCTCAGCCCTTGGCATCTTTTGGAAAGCAGAGAAAGGGCAGATGAAGACATTTCTAAAAGCATTTGGATCGATTTAAGTTGGAGGGGGGGGGGGCAAAAATCAAAACAAATCTCTGGTATTGGCTGATGAGAGGAGGTGTGGCCAAACGGGCAAACAGAACAGTAACTGACAGTTTATTCCAGCTATAAGGAAGTAGACGGAGCGGGGAGTGGGATCACATGGCGTACTTCTGAGTCCATTCCTGAGCTGTCTTGTTGTACCTGCAGACATGGAGACACCGGGTCAGATCTGTAACCCGACACGCTCACACCCAGCGGGGGAAACGCTCAACACACCGCTGACAACACAACACAACACCAGACACAAGACGCTTCAACACCGTCAACCTGTTCTGCATCACTGTAGATGGTTTTCCAGCTTTTATCACATTAGGAGATATTTGATATTTTTCCTGTCTTAGTTGTTTTTGAGGCAGTTGATTATTAGGAGTTCCTCCCAGTAAAGAAGAGAGCAGCAGTTTTAATTTCTGTTTCATGTTACAGACTATCTGGAGGAAGAGTCTTGATTTGGTTTGTCTGTTGGCTTGACTGGGTTGTGATTGACAGGAGGCGGGACCTAACGTAACAGCAGAGAACGTTAGCTATTGGTTGAAAGTTTTACTTTGTATTGGAAGAAGCGGAAATATGACACGTAGTGTTATCTTGATAGGGACTTACTGGTTTCTGATATGTAAATGGAAACTTACTGGTTTCTGTTTTGTAGATGAAACTTACTTATTGGGGTCTGTTTTGTAGATGCGGGCGATCTCTGGCACTAGCGGGTCATCGGGGTTTGGGTCACATAACAGAGAACAAATGGACAAAAGGACTGCAAAGAAAACACAAAATTCTACAGGTTACCATGGTGTGTGTGTGTGGTTTAGGGTTAACATGGTGTGTGTGTGTGTGTGTGTGTGTGTGTGTGTGGTTTAGGGTTAACATGGTCTGTGTCTGGTATATCTGAAGTTTCATTTGAAAACACAATCTCTACCATTAGAAAACAAACACTTACTAAATGACCGCTGGCATGAAGCTAATAGTTCAGTAGTACTACATGGATAATAAAATGGATATTACTGTAAAATCAGATTCACCATCCCTTTATTTTCCAAGTACAATAAATGTACAGGAATCTGTCTCCAACACTGATGCAGGAACATTCAGGAAGTTTGATTCCAAAATGAATATGACTGTTGAGTAATTAAAACTTGCTACGGGTTTTAGAAATACTGAAGTTCAGGTAGCAAAACATTTCTGTTGTGGACATTTTGGAATGAAATTTGATCGGGTGAAGTTGGGATATTTCTGGTTAACAGGTAATATGGGCTACGCTTCATACACAAAACATGGAAAACTAGACATTCCTCCTCCGTGTGTATCCCCCGCCGCAGGTGTAACGCCTCGGCCCTGCTACAGATTATAATATATATTATAATATAATATGCAAGATATTTTTACCACTTTACATCGTGTCTGAAAATTCAAAGTCAATCGGTTGAAGCGTTGAAGAGAAAAATGTCCAGAGGACATCCCAAAATGTGACATTTTGACCCCCGGACGCGGCAGTGACGGCGGACGTGTGACGATCGCTGATCCACCGTATCCCCCGACTCGTCGCCGGGGGATACAATAACACTTAAGTTGCATTATAGCTGTCATATTTTATGATAATGACTATTAAGATCCAATAAGTAGTCCGATGGAGGGAAGCTCTCACCTCCAGTCCAACACGTGTACTCTGGATATTTACAGTAAAGAGAAGATATTCACTCTGAAGGATAGTCACAACATGAGCAGACGCAGCAGAGCGGTGGGACTACAATCCAGTTACACTTTTAACATCTACCGACCTTAACTCAATCTCAAATACAATAACCATTTCAAATCTCCAGCTGTTTTATCAGGAACACCAAAACAAACTGAAATGAAATGTGAATTGTTGCTCTGCATCACGGCTCAAACCACAAAGACACGATCCAAACTGAACGTAGGATATTGAACATGAAAGAGTCTCTTACCTTTAGAGATAGTTAATGCTGGAGACCACTGCGATCTCAAAATATCCAAGCAGATGCTGCCATTACTGTTAATATTTGGGTGATAAATTCTTGTCGTGAAGGCGACCTGGCGGAGGAAGAAAGGAAGAGATGGTATCGGTTAGCACAGCAGCTCTATAATAATATTACATCCATAATGCTGCACAGGGAGGGAGAGCGATGCAGTGATACTGACCTTGGGTGGTTTGAAGGGATAATCTGTAGGGAAATGAATAGTCAGGAAAAATACACCGCTCTGGTAGGGACTGTCATTCTGAAACAGGAAACCACAAGGGAACGTCAGAGGACGAACAACAACTTCCTAAAGTAAGACATTTGTACATTTAAACAAGATGGCTCTTATCGTGTACTAGGTAGTATTACATGTGGTACCAGAGGTGAAAAAGTACCACAGTAACTGATTTGAGGAACAGTGCTGGAGTTTATTTTGTCACGTTTCACATCATATTCATCATTGATGACGGCGTTAAAAGCTCGCTAACACGTCTTTGCACAAACTAGCCGACGTTTAAAAGACGTCTAAATGGTTAAAGACGTCGAGGCTAAAATGAGGCTACATGGGGTTTAAAAGTGAAAGTTTATTAACATCTACGTCTTATACTGTCTTCTGGGGTATATGAAAACAAATTAAGCATGATCTTGTATATATGGACTTCTCTGGTGCATATTTATGATATTTACAGCTGTTTATGAATTGTTTAAACATGTAATAATGTATTTACTGCTGGTCTAAACAGATCCTGGCCTGTATGAGAGCTGAAGCAGAGACGCCATGTTGAAATGACGTAGGAACTTTATTGAAACAGATTACATCCGTCTAGATGATTTAAGATGATCATCCGCTCGATGTGAACGCAGTGCTGCTGTTCTGCTAGCATACGAGCGCAAGCGGATTTGTGTGTGAGCAAAATATGTTGTACTGACTTCTAATAGATGCCTTTATGACTCACGTCATGCATAGTCACGCCCAGTATGCGCGCACATTTCGGCAGCAAAAAAGGCGGAAGTAAAGACTACTTTCCAGTCAGTCCGTGCGTGGACTTGATTCAGATTGATCGATTATTTCTTAAAATGTCATCATGTTGTGTTGTGGGATGCCATAACAGGTCTAGCAAAATAAAAGGTCTTAAATTCTACCGCGTTCCATCGGCCAATCGCCATTTTACTGCTGCCTTTGTGCGCGCGCAACTAAATCACGTGATCATTGTTTACCAACTGTAAAAGCGTCTATAACTAAGTAAGACATTTTAATACTTTTCAAGGCTGTAAGTTTAGAGCATTTAAGACTTTTCAGACTTTCCAAGACCCGCAGATAAACTGATTAGATATACCGGGTGTTTCAAAGGTAGGCATGCTATTTATAAAAAACACTTTATTTTAGTCATTTTTAACGTATACCTACTTTAGAAACACCCAATATAACTAGAACTGCCTTGTACCCAGTCACATCATTATGGAACCCTTAATCCCAGTAAAGATGGGCCTTTAGGATTCGTTAATTCCCGCTGTAATATCTTCCACAACCCCGATGTCAGAGCAGTCTGATACTTACAGGCCCCATAATAGTAGCTTGCCAATGAAACACTGGAAAAGGAAGAGAAGTGGGATTAATAATCACATTTCCTCTGCATCAGGCGAGCAGGAACTTGTCTGACAGACTTGTGTGGCGTCAGCGGGCTGAGCTTTAATATTTCTATGTCCTTGTGTCTTGTGAGGATTTTTTAAAAAGTCTTACTGTCATCGCCGACGGGCCCAGCGGAGCACTGAGCCGGAGGATCTCTGGCCAGGTCGTTTAGTTCCTGAAGGACAGGGAAGATGGACGGGGGGAAAGACAGAAAAATGAAAAGAGGAAAAAGTACATGAAGAAAGAAAAGAAAAAGGAAAAGAGAGAGAGGTTCTGATTAGATTCCACAGTCTCATGTTAATCCCATCACTCTCTCACACATTTGACACTATCAGAGAATACCAGGGACTTCTCAACAGGTCACTTTTTAAAAAATAATAAAAATGTATATGCCACTTTTCTTGCAAAGCGCTTTAGCTGGCAGTAAAAAGAAACAGCAAACATAATGAGGGAAAATAAAATATTGATAATACGATACAAATAAAATAAAATAATGAAGTTCACTATAAAAACATGTAAGATAAATTATGAAAAGAGGATATATATCCATCTCCAACTTGTTTAATCTATTTGGTAAAACCTGAAAGGGGAGAATTAATGTTTACAACATCATGGCTTCTAGCTGCTGTTCAGTAAATCAACACGACCTATAAGAGAGAGCGTCTATTCTGAGGCACGGCGCCGCTTTCAGTTTGAAGTCAGTTTGCCGTCGGCCTCCGTGTGTCGTCATTCTGCTGCGTGACGGAGCGGTAAAAAAAAACTTTACTCCAGGAATTTGACATCAGACCCGGAGAGGAAAACCTGAGCCCGACTCTCACCTCTGTGCCGAGAGAAGATGACTCATGTTTCATGCACAGCAGGGGCGGAGCTTGACTGCAAGATACAGCTGAGATCTTTGTCCACCAAACCAAATTATAGGAAACTGAAAATACAGTTAAAATTCACAACTATGATGCTACAGAAGATGCAGCGCTGCTTCCAGGCAACCTGTCAAAACAACTAAATCTGGTGTATTTATTTACCAATTTACACCGTCATCATTGTACCAACCAAATTGATTTTTCTAGATTTCATCTTTGCAAATGTGTTAATGACTGTGTTGATAAAGGTTATAAGAGTGAATTAACAACAGAAAATAGTTGATTGTTCATAATATATTTTTACCAATATAACTACATCCCAAGGGATTCTCTACATTGTTGGCCATGGGTGCCAGGCACCCACAGCACCCACTCAAATTCCACTTATGATGCACAGGCTAAAATATAATCTGATTATTCTGCTAAACCACTAGTCTTATTAGGCTTAGATTATCTGGGGAACAAATTTATGTTACTGCATTTTTGTCATCTTACATATCAACTTCTAGACTATTCTTAACTACAACAGCGTTCCAAATGAAATTGTTCAATATGGCAGATATTCCAATATTTTCCAATTACAAATTGTGGAAATATAAAAATACAATATACAATTTTACACTACTGTGCAGCGGCAGCACATACAGCCTACAGCTAAACACAACAGCAGGCCTGGTTTGACATGACGTTCCTGTTTCAAAATGTCACCAGTCAGGTAACTGTAAAACCAAGCTGCTTCTGTCAGCTGTTATATAACCTGATGAGGTCAAAGGTTAAAGCGACGCAACAGGCTACTTAGTCTCATCAAGTACCAACTTAAACATTATTCAGTGAATGTCTAATTAGTAGTGCTGAAACGATTAGTCGATTAATCGATCGACAGAAAATTAATAGATTCGAATTTTGATCATTTTGATCGTTTTAGTCATTTATCAAGTAAAAATAACAAACATTTGCTGGCTACGGCTTCATAAATGCTCAGATTTGCTGCTTTTCTCCATTTCATATAATTATAAAATGAATACTTTGTTTTTTTCGTGGCTGCTGGTCAGACTAAGTAAGCTATTTTAAGACTCTGGTAACTTGTGATGGGCATTTGTCATTATTTGAGACATTTTATAGACTAAATGATTAATCGAAAAAAGAATAGATAATAAATAATCGTTAGTTGCAGCCCTACTAATTAGGTTAATAAACTTGATACTGGGTGTAGTAGAATATTTAGGCCTGTTTTCATTTCACAATCCCTAATGTTAAAGTGGAAGCTGTAGACCAGATGGATAACTGATCAGCTCCTTGGTATCAATATAAATATAAGCTTCAGAGCCAGTCAGTGACTTTCCTGTTAATCAAAAACCAGCATGAAGATCGCTGCCAGGACGGTAAATTACCCCGAGCCAAATGCTGCTAAATCTTTAGTCCATCCGACACTCTGGCAGCTAATACATCGTCTGAAGGTTCATTTGTGATATTAAAAAAATAGGAATCCATCACCCACTGTGACTGGTGGAAGGAAAGGTTCGATCCTACACCGCTACACTGACAAAACTCAATTCCCACACTCTGTTGAGCGTTTCACACACTTCTGCTTAGTGAATCAGGTGTTTCCTGCTAAAGCGGCTGACCGTCTCTACACTCCGACAGCTGTAGGTACGTATACCAACTTCAGCCGGATGCATGTAAATATCTTCTCACGGTGGGTAAGCTCGTGACTGAAGGAAGTCATTTAAGGAAGGCAAGCTGCAAACACAGGAAGCTGTGGCCTGCTTTGTTACTGGGACGAAGTGGCAGCGTTAGCTCGCATACAGAGTCAGATGGATGATGAACACGGCTGTCAACAGGATGGGAAAGTATTTTTCATGACAGAAGGAACATAGAAATTGCATGTCGATAAGAAGAAGAAAAAGAAATTGCGCCTGAAAAAGAAATTGCCTCTGAAATAGCAGAGTTCGATTTGCATGGGATTAGTATTATCAGCTGACCTCTGTCGTCATTTGTGCTGCAATTTTTACTTTACAGTTTACAGACATGGCAGATTCACATTGGATTAAAATCACAGACGATCTAAAATCCCTGGACGTCCCCAGTAGGGTTGTCAAAAGTATCGATACTATCGAAGTATCGAGATACCATATTTTGTGTATAGAAAATATTAAGTATTTTAAAAGTATCGAAGTATCAAAAAGTATCGAAAGTAGCTATTTAACCTATCAGAAGTCATAAATGCTCTTATAAACTCTAAAATGACTATATAGCTATGTGACAGGGCAGCTGTCTGCTCGCTCGCCCCCCAGCTAGGAATCGAGCGTTGGAATATGACGTTATTGATAACAACCTATAGTGCGGAACTGTGTAAGCTGCATCGCATCATGACACTGTGTGTCCTGGTTCTGATGCAAACAACCTTTCCTTTTCTGCATCGGATACGCTGTGTGATTCAAAAGTTGTTTATTAAAACAACATTCTCCTACACTGAACAAAAATATAAACGCAACACTTTTGTTTTT
>OMLI01037555.1:0-11431 GCA_900302605.1 Rondeletia loricata
GAGGCGCCGCCGCGCCGGGGCCTTCCACTTAGAGAGGATAAATAATTATATAAATATATAAATATATTTGAATAATACCAGCGGCAGAACGTGAAAACAAGGAGCGGCGGGGTCAAGCTGTTGCCTAGGAGCGTTTGTTTTTTACTTCCCGATGATCACAGTGTGCCGTAACTCTCTCCTCATTAGGGGTTGCCTTCCTCTGGGCCCCAGCACCGTCCCAGGAGAGAGACCTGCTTAACAGGGGTCTTCTATGCACAGTGACATGCATTATCTGGGCTACGGAGCTACGGTGGAATGCTAGGCAATGCCATTAATGTTTGGGTTGAGTGTGATTTCTTCAGTTAAGATTAAATGGATACCTCCGGTCAGGCTGTTTTAAAGTAATAATCCACGACATTTTCATATAAATAAATATCCGTTTTGCTACTCTCCATTGTCGATTCAAACAACACAATACTGTTTCAATCTATAGCCAGTTTTACATTTGCTGTTCTAAACACCCGGTGTCTGGTAGGTCTTTCCCGGGAGAAATCCTCTGGCAAACAGGAAGTGATGCGTTTTACGTTTCCGGCAGCAGCAGCGGTTTGTTTGGAATGAATAGAAGAAGAACTGGGTAGTTAGCATGAGCAGCAATAGCCACCATGGCTGAACAGACAAAGAAAAGAGCGCCACCTACAGAAACTCAAACTGCATCAACAGAAAATCCAAGAAAACAGTACTGGACACACTGATTGATTGACAAGTGATGGGAAGTGCAGTGCAAAAACACCACAGCAATGACCGCTAAGCACCAAAGATGTGGCCAAAATTTAAAAAAATTAAAACAAGAGACTTGTGGATCACCAGTTTAAGCAGTGCACTTTGCATTACAGACATCCTGTGCATTAGAGAAGTAAGAGAGCCAATGTCTTATTTTCATGTATTTGCATGGTGCAACATGTGTCAGTTTGCACTGCAATGTCCACAGTCCAGTATAAAACTGATTCCAACCTACACAATGGCAGATCTCAGTGTTAAGGGTTTTTTGAGGGGTAATTGAGAGAGATTACTTGCATCACCCACATCCCTATTCTTAGATACAGTAATGTCATGTGTGTGCTTCCACTAAATGATAGCATATTCAAGTGAGGATAAGGAGCTTTTGATGGAATGAGGGGGATAGGAGACGAGAATATGGTCGAAGAACTGGAGGAAGGAAAGCAAAGCCTGGGCTGATTTGAATCTGGTAAACTGTCAGAGAGAGGGATTACCCCACCAAATCCCTGGCGAAAATAGAGGCCCAAGTTATTTACTAGCCTTACAACCAGCTGCAAACCATCTGTACTTAATTGTAAGACACAAACTTTATGAAGATCAACAGGGGATTTGGCCACAAAGCCTCTTACCCTGCTGAATTGTTGTCCCTGCTTCGAGGGAGAGTAAGGGAGGGTGCTCTAGACATGTCACATGTGGTTTGGAGGACATGGTTTCCACTGATCACTCTATCCTACAAAAGTCCCCAACATTTGTACGAGACAGACAGAGACACATGCATGTACACAAACACAACCACACTCAGTCACCCACTCAAACACACATGCATGCATACGCATTAGTACGTACGCATGCACATATACACACACACACACACACACACACACACGCACACATGCACACACACACGCACACATGCACACACGACAGAGTGGCCGGCATCAAAGCATTTAATTGGCTTGAGCCTGAATGCCTTTTAGTGTGAGGCCACTCATTACATCCCAATTAGGCATGAAAGTACCCCGGTAACCTACACTTAGCCATGGAAATCAGCATGGAGATGACAGCAATACCAAGACTAGCCATGAGACATAAGCCCAATACATAACGTGCATGTGGCATTGTTTAATGTAGGTCATTCTGGACTGCGTTGTTCTTGGCAGCCATCTGAAGACAGGAGATAAGAGGTCCTGTCCAAGCCATTGAATGGCAGGTAGCCAGCGTAATCCTATTTAACAAGATCTGGGCTGAATCTGAGGTGGGGCATGTTGGCGGGGTCACATGAGGAGTCCCATCAGGGTCAGGTTGTGGCTTTCTGGGTGGTTTGGTCCCAAGCCTTGTCTACCTTAAAGACAATGTGGACCAAACTCCTCTGCCAGTGTCCATCGCAAATCGTTGGGGGAAAAAAGTGCCTTATGTCTGTACAGTGTCCTGATGTTATCTGTTGCTGAAAAGCAAGAGCAAAGCGGAGGACGGGGGACAAGGCTTTCCTACACGAGTGCATCAGTTCTAAGACACTCACAGACGGGTCACCCAAGAACAAATATTGGCGGTCCTAAGCTGCTGGCCGCTTTAACTCATTTATTTTCTTCCACTGCGCTAATTCCTTCCATCTCCATATGTTGAGGGGTGGAGGGGGGGTGTCAGGGATTAGGACATTCTGTCTGGACATAGGCCTTGTATAATCATGTTGGAAGGGCTGGTCGCTGTGCATCCCTGCTCTAATCCAGGGTCTGGGTCTGTGGGCCCCAGGGCACCCCGCTGTAACCCCAACACCCCCCCACCCCCCAGGAAACTGACTACTGCTGCTGCTAGCGCTACCAATGCAGCTGAGTTTACCAACCGTGAAACTAGCAGGTTCATACAGCTTAGGATAAACCATGTACTGGAAAATATGGAAGGAGAATTGCCTCAAAAGTCCTTGAGATGATCTGGCCGGTAAATACAAAATGTTACTGTATTACAAGTGATACCAATTATACTGTATACAAAAGCTCTTAAAATGAGTTGTTAAAAAAGAGATATCATACATCATGAACTGGGATCTGGGTTATTTCAGTCCATCCAAACAACACTTACTTCCATGTTTTGTTTGTGGAAATATGGGAAGCACAAGTTGTTAACCTTTGTTAGTACTGCGAATGCAAGTTAATGAGGCTAATAATGATTTCTACAACACCTTCCATAGAGTTTCTCAAGCATTTCACAACAAAGTTATCGACATCTCAAATATATGCTTTAAACGGACTTATACCAGCATACATGCAGCAGATTGCACATCTCAAAATACACTCAAATATACTAAAAACTGCGAAGACATGAACCAGAATGCAAAAATTGCACCCAGTGTCTGCCTAGGAACCTATCCAATCCTGTGAAAAGTTTAACCGAGTACCTATTATATATTATAGTAGATTATAATTTGATTTGAAAATCCTGTACGTTAATTCACCTCGTAGATGAAAACTAAAAGCTGAGTGGCAGCTGGCTTCTTGTGGCTTGGATATCGTCTTTAGCAAGGTCACATCATAACTTGTAATAACACTTCTTGCCCTCCCTCGTGTCCCCCTCCTCTAGTATCCCCCCCCCTCCTCCACCTCTCCTCATTAGCAGGTATAATCCCTGAAGGCCCATCTGCCAGACACCCAAGCCACAAAGCACAGAGCAAACAAGGTTGAAAGAAACTGGCCATTATATGGCCTCTTTGAATGGGCTGACTGATCACTTACCTAGACAGTGTGTTTGCTCAGGCCCTACACAGTCACGCAATAGTGCTATTATAGTGCCACTCTTTTCACACTATTTGAGTTGCAGGAGAATGATTGCGGGTGATGAGCGGTACACCTGCTTCTAGGGAGATGGGGAGGGTTGATGTTTGCTGACATGGTCCCTCTCAACTCCAGTTCAAATCATCAAGCATTGCTCTACCTATAACCTTTATGAGTCACAGTGGATCCTGCAGCATTTTAACCTAACGTTTTTAATAAAATGCCCACACTGCTATGTAATTTGTTCATGAGTAATAAGGGAAGCCTGTTACAAACCGTAGCCCAGCCATGAATAGGTTAGGTTGTGGCAGAGTGACAACTATTTCAATTCCATCTAATGTTTCTCCTAAACAAAGAGCCACTGAAACTGGGCCAACTGTTACACATTCACTTACTCATGAGCGTTAAACCAAGCATTAAGCATCACTATGTCCTTTCACTGCACACTATCTAAAGGGCTTCTCCCACATTAATAATGCATCATTTCACTAAATGTTCTCTTTCCACGCTGAAAAGAGCCTTGGTTGGGCATCAAAAAGAAACGTGCTATGTTTGTCTGTAGTGATCAGCTCATCTATTCGATATGCATTGAGAACCAGCACTGTTCTAACAACAGAGACTGGCTGACACAAAATGGCTGCCTTGGATTGAGAGAGGCAGTAAGCCAGAGCAGCAGCAGCCTAGACAGAGCAAACCTTTTACCATTCCCCCTGCTCCCTCTCTCTCTTTCCTCACCCTGATTGAGAGAAGATTAACAAATCGCTAGTATAACGCCACTTGATTGCTTTTTCCCCCCTTTATTTTCTTTCTCAAGAGTGCCACAGTATCGCAGCCATGCCAAGAAATCTTGGGTTGGGGTGAACCCAGGCTTTGTGGAAATGTAATCCTGGTTTGGGGGCTAAAGGGATCAAGGCACCAGAAGACACAATGTAATCAGGAACACCGTCTACACCCCAAGAATCAGACCGCAACATAAACCCAGGCAGAGGTTTATCCACAATGTCAATTACAACATATGTTGGGACACAGTAATTGACACATGACACACTTGTGTTGGCCATTCGGTCGCACTGAGGACAACCCGCTTGTATTTAAAATAAAATATTTGTTCAAATGTATACATTTTAGGGGAGGACAAATAGTGAGAATGTTGCTTTTTCTTTCCACAGTCCCATAAAATTTCTAATTTCTTTATTTAGGAAAGAAAAATGTCAGTCTGTCTTTTATTACATTGCATGGCTGCATGAATACATATATAAGGCAAATGCAATTTCCTCTAATAATGCATGTGATATTGACATACATTTGCACTCATAAGTGTAGGAGAATGCCAAAATTACATTCAATCAAAGGAACTGCTGAAAAGAAAAACCTCTATGCATTCACCATTAGCATGGTGTCGGTTTCATGTTGTATGTGTATTCTCATTGGAGTTTGTGTGTGTGTGTGTGTGTGTGTGTCTTTGCCTGTGACTCTGTGTGTGTTTGTGGTTTCACTGGAAATAGTGAGAAAATGGCTGCACAAGGTCACATGGTCTGGCCTCCATTTTGGAGTGTGCATGTCTGCAGGTACAACGGCTGCTTGTCAAACACACCTGAGACACACACACGTGCACACACACACACACACACACACACACACACACACACACACACACACACACACACATACACTCCGATGAGAATACACATACAACATGAAACTGACACCATGCTAATGCCGAGTGCACTGAGGTGAAAGCTTTTTTTTAAATCAAGCCAAACAGAAAAAAGAAGAAGCTGGCTAACATACAGTGAGCTTAATAGCTGCTGAGAGAGAGGAGCTTATCTTCCCACCACAGCTAATATGAGCTTCTCAATTAGATGAAAGGCTCTCTCCCTTCCTCTAATTTTTTGTTCAATTTCTCCAGGCAATTTATTTAGGGTGGAAAAAAAGAAGAGTGGAAGCCGAGCAAACGCTATTGGCCAAAAGCTCGACGAGTCATAGGAAGCTCCGGCCAATCAGCTGGGGCTGACGGCGTCGACTGAGATCCTCAGCAACAACATTTACTGTACGCTAGAGAAAAATCTATCTGGGGTTCATCACTACTCGTCAAATATGAATACAAACTTTAAAAAAAAAACATTCAATTCAGTTATTTACCCATTTCATGCATAAAAAAAAATTACAATTTTTGTAGCATTTATTAGAATTTTTGCACTCTCATCATCATCATCAAATATAGGACAAAAAGAGAAATAAACGAAAAGCTGTCTTTTTTTTGGAGAAAATGTAACATTCTTATTGACGGTTGCAAAAAGAGCAGCAGCACCTAACATGCTAATTAAACATGTTTCCTTTGCATTTTGAAGGCGGTGGGAGATATTTTTAGACAGTTCATTCTGTATTCTGCATTATGGATTAGCCCGGATTATGCAAACGACCCTTCATGCGTTCGCTTATCAGTTTAATTTCTTTGTCCTCTGAATTATTTTTACACAGACTCCCTTGGTATTGTATCTCTCTCTATAGCTGCCAAGTGAAACTAAAGGATTAGGTAAGCATTTCCCAAAAAAATAGGTTTCCTCACCTTAGACAAAATAATGTAAAGCATTTGATGGCAAGACCAATAGAAAATACTCTGTTTACAGTTTTAATTAGAGTTTGCATGCAGAGTGGAATTCCTCTGAATATTCACGCTGTTAATTTGAAACGTGTAAATATATCTTGATCAAAAAGGATAAAATTGTGATGTATCATTATCATTGGTATTTCTATTAATACTGCATTTAAATAACTGGAATGTCTCGTTTATCAGAGTAGTTCTCAGCTAAATATAGACCTAAATGTAAAACACATTAAAAAAATGTTTTTATTACTTCTATTTAATACATTCTTAAAATATTATCAAGCATTATAGTATAGTTTAGTACAGTAAATAAAAACAAATCACATGAATTCTAGATTTTTAAATGTTGAAGCACAGAATTTAGTTAAGGAAGAAAAACAGAAAATATATAAATATGGAATTACATTTTGGCCTTTAATATATAACAGACATATTTGCTTATTATATTGTTTGTAAGATATGTATAAACCATCATCAAAAACATTAACATATCAATTGAAATTATGCATTAAATAAAATCTTCAAATATTTATTTATCTAATATTAAATCAACTTCAAATTTTGTGCAACTAAATTAACATTCAATTATCTTGAAAAACATTTTTTGGGGGTTCAATTGCTTAAATCAACATTGCAAAGACGGCGTCATGGAAATCCTAAATATCCATATCGTCTCTTAAAAAGCACCTTGAACGAACACGTGAACTGTGTTTGGCCAGTCCAAACTCATTCTTAATCATTCTTTCCCACCATCTGCTCTTCCACTGTTTTATTAGTCAAGGTTACTTATCACAGCATGAAAAATACTGCGGCAGGAGTGTACAGTGCACATGACAGGGCACCTGGGCAAGGGAGGGGTGGGTTACAATTCCCAGAATGCTCTCTGCATGCAACGCACAGTGCTCGGGGATATCACTTCCCCCAGCTGCCCGAGACGTCCATCTATCAAGGTGATTTCCCATGGCGGGTCGCCTTGGAAATACCTTTCTACAGGTCACCTTTATGCTGGCACCGGCTCCCCGATGAATTAATTCACTTCATTATTCCTAGTTTTTGATTAGCATCGTGGACCTGGGGGAGGACTCTTCATCGCCATTATCTTCTGACTGACTTGTGGGACAGCTGAGGTTCGTCTCCCTCTCTCTCTACTTCTGTGCATTTCTTTTGTTTTCCGTCACTTAAATCTACAGCAAAGTTCTTTTCATCAAATGTTTTCCTTCCCTCCTACAGTAGCTGAGAGTGAGTCGAGGCCGGGGAACTTTTAACCGAGGTGATTTTGTTTTCCAGGAGCGCGGTGAAAACACAGTCAGCTCTACACAAACACAAACATCAATCTACTGTTTCCACTGAACGTTTGCTTCTGTCCAACTTAAGCATGTAGCAGGAAAGGAACCAAATCTCTGCATGATAATGTGATAATAGTGCAACACCACAATCAAGGCCCATTGAGCTTTTGCACTTAAAAACAACCGTGATTTATTGAAACGCTAAAACGTCCCGTGTCAACAAAGACAGACTCCGGAGTGCACTCGCGCACAAACAAGCACGCATCAATTGGGGCGATGCGGTGATGTCAAATGACATTTCATTTCTTGCCTGTCCCTTGTTATAAAAATCTGAAGATGTGAAACTGCGGGCCCGTGTGTCATGAGTCTGCATTAAAGCTCAAGTCATGTTTTTTTCTCTCTTTCTTTTGCTCACTTCCTTGACAGAAAATGCAGCACAGGCAGGGATAGATGGAGGGAGAGAGAGAGGGAGAGAGGGCGAGGGAGGGAGGCTGTGAATAGGCAGAGTGAGTGGCATGCATGGACAGCCCCTCTGTCTCTCAAAGACACTGCAGCAGCTGCATGCACGCGATAAGAGCAGCCATTCACAGCCAGCTCCCCCTCTTCCTCCTCCTACGCACAAACACACATGCCAATACACTTTTCCCCTCTCTCTCTCTCTCTCTCTCTCTCACACACACACACAAACATACACACACACTCACACGTTCAGATGCACATCAACCCCTCTGCAGCTTCCTACAGAGATGTGGCAATTTCAAGGAGCCATTGTCGCCAGTCAAAGGTCCTCCTTGCGAATCATCTTTGTTTTTTGTTTTTTTCTGACGTCAGAGTCATCAACAGCAAGGTTAAACATGGATGAGATGGAGGGATTGGGGTGGGGGGGGAGTGGAGAACAAGGAGAAGGAATCGCCTTTCCCTCTCTATCGCTGACAGAGAGTAATCACACGGTGCTATAGGCAGGCAGCAACACAGGCGTTCCTCCAGCGTTGTGACTGACGCTCATCTAGCTGTCCGCCAGATCCACCGCCGAGTCCGATTTCCCTCTTTGTCTGTCTGTCTCTCTCTCTCTTTCTGATGCTCTTACATACATACAGATGATTGGTTAAATGCCTGAAGATCACTGGCTCCTTATGACAGCAGGATATTTGCAAAACAGTCTACTGTCTCCGTACTGTACAGTATGTGAAGTCCTGTCGTCCTTGTGCCATACGTGTCAGTACAGTATGTGCTGTACTGTGAAACTAGGATGTGCATTGTCTCTGCACCAAAATCGCCTGCACGTTTATTGTATTTAGCGAATTAAGTGTTTCGGATTGTGATGGTGATACCTTGTGTTATGTCAGCTTGTGTTCCCAGCAGCATCCATGTCATGTTGCCTCCCCCCAACCCTGACAGGAAGTCATCTCTAAAGACTACAACCCCCCCAAACCCTCTAACAGTTTGACATCCAGCTTCCAGGCTTCTTCTTAACTTACAGATTACTTTTTAGCTCATGCAACACGCAAAATCCCAAATCATTTGATTTTCATGACATTCTCCATCCATGCCTTAAGGATCCTTTTAGCATACACATGCACCCACACTACAGGAATATATTTCTGTGAACATGCACCGCCCACCACTGACATTCACTTTGATCCACTGATAACACCCGGCCCCAAATCCATACAGTCCATAGAATCTCTAAGTGCCAATTAATTGGTGGCTCCTTCCACGATTAGCTCATGTTGCGCTTATAGCTAATCTGTGTCTTGGCAGGTAGCCACGCGTGACCTGGCTTCCATCCAGGGCCGGGAGCGGTGGAGGCAGCAGCCGTGAACCAGCACAGCACAGCACAGCACAGCACAGCACAGCACAGCACAGCACAGCACAGCACAGCACAGCACAGCACAGCACAGCACAGCACAGCCTGGAGAAGATGTGCCAAACTGCAGCGGCACAAAGGAGACCGCACTGTTTATCAAAGATTAAGCAGTGTTTAGTATCTCTCCCTCATCCTCCCTGCCCTCGGATATACGCATGCGCGCGCACACACACATACAGGCACACACACCACCATCACCACCTCCAGCTCACGCCCTAATTGTCCCCAGCCCCGAGAGTTTAATAAAGAGCAAATTGCGGTTATTGGTGAGCAAACAGCACAGTACGGAGGTGGGAGTGTGAGCATATAGCAGCGGCAGTGCAGTAGAGAGAGAGAAAGGGCATTAGCCAATTTAATTAATATCTCTGTTGGTCTCAGGCTAAGACTGGAGCAGGAGGCTGTGGGCTGTGTTGAGCACACAGAGCATAATGTAATGGTAATGTTTTACTATGGGACTGGACGCTCATGGCACATTCTTAACGCATCAATAAACATGCTATTTTAACTGTATAATCATATTTATGATCACATTTCCTGCCCCACCTATAATGTTGCTATGAAACATTCGTAACACATCTATCCGGCACATTGCCATGTAAGGTATGACACATTCATAACATGATGATAACATCATTAGGCATACCGAACATGACATATCAGATATTTTTTCAAATGATTGTAGTCGTTATGAGGGGGGCAGGGATGTGGCACATTACCTTTAAATGCAGAATAATCATAGTTACTTAAAGCTGGAATCCGGCACCTTTTCCCATTAATAAATAATAATTTTATCCAAAAAGGCCGCTCATTCATTCTTAGTGGAGATATGGTCAATTCATAAATGTCTCCTGTAATTTACTGACGTTCTTATGTTTCAAACTTACACATGTACTCACAATCTAGTCCTCACATATTTTTGGTACATTTTATATGTGTGAACAAAATAGATGATTTATTATATTTGTCCTCTTCTATGTAGCCATGTGGAGACTATGGCACAAGCTCAAATTCATAAACTATTATTGCAGCTGCCCAGGTTGACCGAAAGCCTCAGATCAAGCCTTTTGTGACAGTCAGCAGGCCATCCTCACAGATGGTTTAAACAATACAACTTTCTTACATGGAGGACTTCCCTCAAGCACCAGTTTCATGCACAGTGGACAGATTTCTAGTAGAAAAAGGAGAAGGCTTTGGATTAAATGAATAAAGATTGACAATACACTTTTTGTAGATGAGGAAAGGCTATAATGGAATTGCAATGATTAGAATAATCTATTAATAATATCTCATATGTAATGTCAATAGTGTATCTATTTCTATATTATAAATATACCATCTCACATTCACAATACACTAAATAGATCTCTGGATGCATCACAATGGTTTCTTGCAGTTAAGTAGAGAAGGAAATGTGCTTATATATCTGTACTGCTGTGCTCATATATGTATATTGGATGCGAGAGTGCAGTTAATGCCATAATGTAATGTAAAGTTAATGTAAATAATTACCAAATAATGGTAACGATCTCCAACAAAACATTTAGCAGTTTGCACTGATTGTTGGCTATCACATCCCTTAATTGACATAATTATTAGCTTGTTTTAGATCTGGGTCGAAAATGAGCGGCCGGTAATTGAGGAAAACATTTTGGCTCCATGTGGCTCTGTGGGTTCCTGGTTTCCCTTATAGCTTATCATGCTGCCTGCACACTGTCCAGCCCACAAATGCGTCTACCCGTCATGTTCCCATAATGCCTTGTGGCAGCCGCAGCCAGATTCATGCACACAGGTATTGATTTTCTTCCCAGTTTTTTTCTTCTTCCGTGTATCCCTTTATTTATCTTGCTAAGCCCCCTGCCACTGGGTGTGGGGGGAGAACCAGCTCCAGGCTTGTGAGAGGACACAGTGAACGCAACACGAGAGATGCTTACCACATAACCTGGATTTATTTTCATTTATCTGTTATTTATCTGCCACTATTGCTCTGCTGCAGAGTAAAATCCTGATCTGAAGACGTGTGAATGTGTGTGTAGGTATGCGCGTGTGTGTGTGTGTGTGTGTGTGTGTGTGTGTGTGTGTGTGTGTGTGTGTCTGTGTGTTTGTGCTGTCCATCCGTCTGTCCATACAAACACTCCATTCTCCACAGGCC
>OMLI01037556.1:0-10319 GCA_900302605.1 Rondeletia loricata
TGTGTGTGTGTGTGTGTGTGTGTGTGTGTGTGTGTGTGTGTGTGTGTGTGTGTGTGTGTGTGTGTACATGTGTTTGTGTGAATGTCTGTCTGTGCATGTTCGTGCGTGTGTGTGTGTGTGTGTGTTTAAGAGTGTTAAAGTATGTGACTGCGTCTCTGTGTTCTGTATGAGTGTGTGTATGTGCATGTGCGCTAACATATGTTAGTGTGTGTGTATGTGCGCGTGTGTGTCAGTCAAATGAGTCAGTAAGTAAGCGAGTGAGTTAGCACATCAGGTCGTTCCAAGACCAAAGGCCAAAATAAGATCGACTCCTTTTACCCGCCTCAATCAGCACAGATGGCACCTTGAAACGCAAACAGGCATTTGATCTAAGATTGTGAGAATTATTAATCAATTCAAACTTCAAACAAATGTACAAGGGTAACTTGCCTAGAATAGCGTTATACAATAAAACATACCAATGCTGCATCCTGCGCAAAGCAAGTGAAGACCATCCGACTAAAGTGTGCAATGTACAGCGATGAGTCCTGTAGGCAGAGATAGAAATATATCTCACAGCACATATAACTCCACCGTGAACAGACTGACTCATCTTCTGCCGTGCCTGACCGCCTCGGCGCCGTGTCACCGCTGTGAAAGCAGCAAAGCACAGCACTCTTTAATGAGCGGACATCAACTTAACATTAACAATGCAGACACACAGGGTGAGCGAGAGGACAGTGGTGGATGGCAGCTCTATTTCCTGACCGACCAGAGTCTCATATCCAGGGGCAACTAGGGTGTGTCATTCTGGGATTTAAGCTTTAGTGTGTGGTGACAGCTTGACGACGCTGCCCTCATTCAGACACCAAGCCGCGCTCCTCCGGATTTACTGAGACCTCTGAGGGCGGATAGTCGTAATGACACGCATATACTCATTGACTTTCAAATTCCAAACTGTGAAAGCCTCTTAGTTTCCATCTCCCCTAAAGATCTTTTTGTGGCAGCAGTGCTCGCAGGGTATTATTAGGTATTAGATGGCATTCATCTTGTGTGAAACAATAGCAACTTACTAGTACTAACAAGGCAACGGTACAAATGTCATCCCCCACCAACGATGCAGTCCCGCTCTGGGCCAATCAGTGACGAATATGCCTCCTATGCCAGAACGCAGTGGTAAGATGCGGAATTCCCTCAAGTGTAACGAACGAACGAATGGACGGAGACCCTTCCATAGTCCTCAAATCAAAACTAAACATCACTAAAGGACAATCATGATGATGATGATGATGACGTGTATGAAATCAAACATAATATGATGAGTAAGAAGCAGTAAGTAAACATCATAGGGCATCTCAAGAGAACACGGTTTTGCAGAAATAACAGCGGCTACCGGCGCTTTATTGCAATTACCAGTTCAGTTTGTTTATGTCTCTGACCCTTCAGGCTGGTTGGACCAAAATACCCATTGTATAATGTTCCATTATGGATAAAGGCTTTCAAACCTTTTTAAGAGGTGCATTAATCCAGGTTCATTGATTATAGTTTGTTTCCCCTCCACAAAGTGCATCTCCCCCAGTCGCTCGGTTTCCCATAGCAGCATTTTCGGTGCCTTTTTATCATAAATCCATTTCTGTTGTTATTGGGTCAGACTCACTCTCCAGTGGGACTTCATGTTGCTTTAAAAACCAATAACAGAGAGACTCTGGCAAGTTTCCTGACACATTTATCACTGTTGTTAAATATAAGGAGGGCACTGCGGTGATGTTTGCAAAAAAGTATTTTGCTCTTAAGCTTTGATTCGTCACTTCCTGTGGGCGGAGAAGTGTCCGTACCCGACGCCACACTGTTGCATGACTCTTTAATTCACTCCTGTAGATTAAGATTTTCATAGGTTTCATAGGTTTCAAAAACAACATTAGAATTCATTAGAATACATAGTTGCAGCCCAGCTTGTAGTTTGGAAGTGGTCGTGTAGCTCATTCTGTGTTCACGCTACACAAAGTCATAAAAGAATATGAATCATGAATATTCCTAAATAATCCACATTTTGTATTTTTGATGTATGTGTTTGATATGTATGTGCATGAATGTTTTGATGGATTGATGTCTGAGCCTGAGCGATTGCTTCCTTGCTCCAGCAACAGTGAGGTCCACCCACCAGACATGAATATTTATGAGAACACCATTACATCCAGATTTGTTATAATATTGTGTACTGACCTAGTGCATGTAACAACCCGGCGCCCTCAACAAGCGGTGATAAGAAACAGAGTTGAAAGGAATTACAAACCGAGGGAATATGTGAACTCATCAACAAATATTTATGATTTTCCCCATCCTCCTGCTTTATATTTATAATATTCACGTTTTGATCTGACGACTGACTTGACAGAAGAACCAGGCACAGCACACGCTGACCTGTACTGTAGTTCTACTCCCAATAATGAATATGCATGAGAAAAACAGCACCCTGAAATGAACCAAGGACAAACTTGGAGTCATGAGGCGAGGAATGAATGTGGTATAACGCTCACTCTCTCTAGCCCCTCACCATCTCAGAATCAGTATAAATGTACAGGAATTAGTCTTGGTGCAGAGACATTTTGACAAATTACATAGTAAAACAAGCAAATACCGGCACAGATGGTACAGATGGGAAAACAGGACTAGGGGACAGTGCAAGAGATCCAAAAAGAAATGTGCATTTCATATCTACGCTACATATCACACCAAATAACTTGTGCATTTAACCTGTCAAGTAAGAGATCTAGCTTTGCCTTGGCATTTGAGATGAAACACAGTATAAATACTGCATGCATGACTGACAGGATGCTGGGGATTTGCCCTTTGCAGGAGCTTCCCCGATTGGCTAGATGATTCTCACAGAGGGGAGAGGAGAGAACAAGCACAGAGACACTGACATTGCCTGGGAATACCTTATAAAGAACGGCTGCCAACGCTGCCAACTTATCAAAATGCTATTTTTGTTAGTTGAAAAGAAACTTCAGCACTGTAGCTATAACGAATACAAGATAAAATACACGACTTTATCTGGTCTGGTGATTATATCTGGTCTTTGCTGCACTGTTATCCTGCACAATGATCCAAAGTATTGAACGTGAAATGTCACCAAGACTAACGACTCCATTTCCAGTTAACGGTGAACGTTTTCTGGTCGTGATGGATGTGTTTATAGTGTGGCAAATGACCTTGACAACAGATGGTGATTATACTTCCACGCTTTCTCCCTTTTCTCTCCGGCCCTCTCCCACCCCAACAACACAGAGCAATTAACAGAAATACAAAGTGAGCTTCGGGGAGATAGTACCATGCAAAAATCCAAGGTACAGCGGCGAAGGATTTCAGTATCTCACAGACGTTATCGTCGGATGCCCATGTAGGTTTCATCTTCATTCAGATTGTTTATTCGTTCAAATAAATAAGTGAATAAAATACAGTTAAAGGTAAAAATACATACTATTGTGTATTCTGGTAAGTAACATCTGTAAGTAATAACTGTAAGTAAACACATATGTAAGTAATCCATACAGTACTCTTCCCTATGCTTCCTTCTTCAAAATCAGGCAGACGGCCATGTTTTGTTGGACACACTTGATTATGAATACGGAAAATGGGCTACATTGTTTGAAGTACAAGACTGAGAGCAGATTTACCAATGGATTTATTCATTCCAATGAAGCGCATTCAAATACAGAGCAGAGAAACTGGGGCATTCGGTGCATTCTGCAGGAAGTTACACAGAAGACAAGGTTGTAAATAAGCATGACGTGTCTGTATTCACACTCAGCTGAAACACCTTAAAACTTCTAAAATCACTTATTTAAATGTGCTTTTACGTTTTACGTTCTTTGAATCCGCTCAGTCTAAAATCAAATCTTCATTATACTTTATTTTCTACACATTTCTGGCACTTTCTGGCAATTAAAGTGAGTGTTGTATTGTTTCGTGGTTTGTCTAAAAGTTTAATTTTTAGTTCTCACAGCCACCATAAATAAATAGCACTTTGCTGCTCCCATTAGGCCTGCTAATACCAGCATTATAATGTTACCACATCCATCCTCTTCATGGTGGATTATGCCTTTCAAGCAAGCAGTGGATCTCTGTAATCTGTTTTAGGCTGTTAAGTGTAGTGGGAGAGAGAGAGAGGTGTCTGGAAGGTTTGGCTAAGTGATGTTGGTAATGAGCCAAAAGCTAAATTATCCTAGTGCTGTCCTTTAAATTATGTTTGAACAGAAACGTTGATGAGTCATAGCCTACTCATTTTCACCCATTTATCTTTCATGCTCAATTAAAAATGTCCAAATATTCCAATAATACTGTGAAATACTTTGATCTGAGCCAAGAGAACCTGTTGAAAAGACCGTTACGAGGGGGATGTTCTCATCAATTACTCGCATTTTACAAAACAATGACCTTAATGTAGCAAGTTCAGGCAAATATATAAACTATAATGATGACATGCGGAAATAAAGACTGAGTAGGCTTTTCAGCTGAGAATATGAGAGAGAGAGAGAGAGAGAGAGAGAGAGAGAGAGAGAGAGAGAGAGAGAGAAGCAAAGAGAGGAGAGAAACAACGAGGAAGACAGACAAAGATGAAAGGAAAGGGAGAGAAATCATGTCAGACAGCAAGCTCAGGAGAGAGAAGGCAAGAGCCAGAGACTATTTTAGATGAAGGTCTCTCCATTCATCTCTCTTCACTCTGGCCAGTGCTGACACAAGAGGAATCATGCAAGTCAATCAATGCCACTCTAGGCCATATACTGAGCTGTCGATGAGCTCATTTCCACAGTGCTTGCATGCAATTACCTCAATAAGCATCCACAATGCCACATTCAAAGTTAGCAGGACAGATACACGCTGGGCCTGATTTATACTAAGATCCCAAATAAGACGTGCTGGATTGCGTTTGCAATTGAACAGATAGCACGAGTGGGAAATTCTCCCATTGCGGTTGATCGATAACGACAGATGCAGACAATCATATTTAAATGAGGTTTCTGTGTGTTTGGAGTACATTTCAAAAAGATTTCCACGGTTGGAAAACACCCGTTCTCTGCAAATTCTGATTTTGATGCAGCCGTCTCCTTCTCGCTATCAGAGCTGCCATCTCTGAATGGACGTCTGAATAATAATTGCTCTCCCTATGTATTCACACATGCAATTACCTTTCCCGCAATTACCTTCAGTCTTGGTAAATCACGTTAGACATGCAAATGAATCTATTTGCATACTGTCCTCCCAATATTTTGCACACTCTGCTAGAAACGCCCAATATTAAATATTCAAACCCGCAAAAAAAGGATGGGGCTTGTATTTTGCTCGTTTGAGTGACGCAATCCTTTGCACACCCTGTTAGTAGATCAGTTAGTGTCTGTGTCAGAGATGTACTGTGTTTTTCATGTTTGTGTTTCCAGCACGATATCTTTGCAACCATTCACAACAGAGCCTTGAAACAAAAAAATTAAATGTTCAGTGGTGTCGTGGGACAAAAAGAGTCCATCACTTTGCTCCAGTTGGCCTGAAGGAGTCAAAAAAGGCTTCAAAACGGGGAGCAGGACTGAATCTTAAGCAGATGAGAATAACTGGTGGGTGAAGTGTTGGATAGTTTGCTGTTGCAGTAGCCAAAAGCAGTGTTCCTGTTCAGGGAAAGTAGACATAATCCACAGCTCACAATCTTTTAGAAAGCTAAACTTGTAGACCTTCCCACCTTTTCTAACACCTCATTTCCTGTGACTCAGCCGAAGCAGTGAACACTACGTATCTCCCGGGCCTTGCTGCAGCTGTAATCGGCCTGGATCTATTTTTCTTTGCAAAAGACAAATTAGACATTAGGCCTTTTATCGCCATTTAGTTGAAATTACAGCTTGAATAGAGTGCGATTCGAATGCCACACAATTCTTTTAAATTCACTGAGCATTTTTCTCTGACTCCATTCATACACCATCTATAATTAGATGCCAGTCATAATGATGAGAATCTTTGTACTGGTGTTTAAATTAGATGAAGGTACTGTATGAAATGAATCAGATTTCAATCTCCAAATAGCCCGGAGTAGATGAACATCGTTAGGCCCGCTTATGAAACCCCCAGCCACTCCATTTAACTGTATTCTAATTAATTTCAGAGTGTGTGTTCGGTGTGTGAATATCGCACAGAGACGACAGTAAACTGAAGGTTAGAAAAGTAAGCTCAGTACAGGAAATGAGCGCGTAACCCTCCCTTGCACTGCAACTAATGTATTCTTAGTGAACCTGCCTGAGTAAATAAGCAAATATTTAAAAAAAACAACACATGCAGCAAGAAAATGTTCTTTCTCCACCCTGCTCTCTTTGTTCGGCTCCTGGAAGACATGAGAGAATACCACATACATCTTTATTAGACTCAGCAGGAAAGGAATCGGTTCATTATACATCTGATATTATCCAGGGTATTTTTTTTTTTTCTAATATGGAGAAGAGCTACAGGGATACACACTCACACACACACACACACACACACACACACACACCTGACCCTCTTCCAGTTCACCAGACAAGCAAGGGCTGTGGATACTTTACAGTCCGCTTCTGTACCGACAACGCAGGAGATAAACCGTGGACTACTTAAAAAACACGCGAAAGCACTTTAACGCTGTTAAAAATCTGCTACTGGCGATGTACTTTGCCTTTCTGGGACGATTTTCTTGTTTGGTGGTGTCGTTTTTTTATTCCCGCGAACATGGACGATGTGACGTCATTTCTAGACTCTCCATTTTGCACCGACGTTCAACAATCATACAGGGAGAAATCCATCGTAGAAGAGGAAGAGATACCAATTTCTCCACCGACAGTAGACTCAATAGACCAGAATGCAATGCAGCAACAAGACACGTGTTTTGAGTCCACAATCATAGACACACCCCAATGTTCACAAACTAGTTGGCTATTCAATTGCCCATATGCCCACTTTTGATTGAAAGCAGTAATTTCATGTCCGTTCTCTGGGCTTTGTCGCAAGTCATTCTGGGAAACGTAAGAAGTAGAAGTAGACGAGGTTTAGAGAAAGTGGCTTCACCAAAAATTATAATTACAACACTTCCTCACAAAATAACTCCTGGAATGCATTGAACATCACAGATAGATGATGTATAACAGTTTTCCTTTAAGCAGTAATAAGTGGGCCAGGTACCGTAGGAGATCTCAGTGACGCATCCCTCCACCAATCCAGGAGAGAGCAGCTCTTGTTTTGAAGTCTGATTCCAAGAAACCATCCTCCGAGTTATAAAACGAGCCAAATCAAGTATTTATTATTAGAGGAGTGAAACAACCTACAAGGCTGCAGGAAGGATGACGGTCATCCATCAACTTGAGCAAAGCACATTACTGGCATCAATAACAGGAAGTTCACAAAGCTCCCTGGCACAGTGGATCTATCTCATTGATCAGTTTGTTCCTATGTTGCCATTTGTGTGTAAAATGCAGTATCACTAGTACCATGGTCTGCATTAATTATCCTTGTGTACACCAGAGATTGGCAGTATTTTAAGTAAATGTATTTGAAATATGTATTTATTTATATGTAAATAATTGTACACTAGACATCTGCATCACAAACAAGCCACAATGATCTGAACTTCATGGACGCTCTCCTGCTATAAAGATGTTTTCACCCATCGTGTCAAACATGTTTTTAACGTCTACACTCCCTGCTTCATTCCTCAAGAAAATCACGGAATATCTCAGTGCTCTCTTCAGATATCTTGAAATTTACACACAAATTCGATTTCTGTCAACTTTAATAAATGCCGAGCGCTTCTGCAAAATGATTTCCGTGCGATTTCGAGGCAAATGTATTCATATCTTGCTCGGTAAGTGAGACCAAATGTCTGGGAGAGAGAAAAACATTAATGGTAACTTGTGATGCAAACGGTAGCTCGGTTTTTCCATCTCGCTAACTGTCCCGCCACATGACTCTTACTGTAATAAAAGGCTGGCAGCACACCCTCATCTTCTACTGATCCCTGCTGGTTCACTGGAGAAATGACTTACAGAGACAAGAGGACAGGGAGGAGGATGTCGTTTGATCTAAAGGAGTGAATCAGGACATGAGGAAAAGGAGCTAGACCTAGAAGAAAACTGCCTTGTTCAGTGTCTACTATACTTTACCACCATCCGTCTTAACAAGAAGTATTATTTTTCTTAAAACAAGTAAGTGACATTATCTTGAAATAAAGCAGATCGCTCACTACTGATTAACCAAAATCAGTTAAGCTGAACTCAGATATGGTCACATTGATATGTGTAACATTGATATAGCATTATGACACTAAAATACTGGGTTGATTGCAGTGTTTTCTCTCCCTATGGCCACTTGGCTGTTTCATAAGGAAGTGATGCCAGAATTAGAGCGTATTCTATTGGGAGAGACGCTTCCTCAGGGCCGCGTCTATTTCAATGTGGAGCTCGCAGCCGCCTTAGGACTTGGTTCAAAGGCTGTGCAAAGATGAAAGCCTGGAGAGTGGGAGAGCAGAGGAGTGGAAAGTAAATGATGCTGTTTGTCATCGCTTGTTAAAAACAAACCGTTGAAGATCACTGAAGGTCCCACGCTTTGGAACTCAGACCTCAGGCCTTGGACGAAACAAATGAACGAGGTACTCCTAATCAAAATGAGAGTCTTCGCACCCGCAGTCCCCATCTCGTCCGGTGACCGATGTTACGCGGGTCTCCGGCCATATCTAGCGATCCATTACGAGGTGTCCTGAGGGCGTGTTGCTATCGTGCTAGGGTCAAAACAACATCTTCATACATTTGTAGCATCGTTTGGAATGTCCTGGATTCTCCCAAAATGGGGTTTCATCTCCAGGCATGCTGCCCAACAGGGTTGAAGAAGAAGTGCACATGTCCAGTCACTGCAGTAAGGAGCAGCAATGAATATCTGCACAGTGGCACAAGCAAAGTTGCAATGTTACATGTGCAAATGGCCTAGAATAAGGGATGCATTATTCATGAGCACAGTCCAGAAATACAGTACTTTTAGGGACATTATCTTGGTACTATTAAATGTGTCAGTTAAAAGGCAATTTCCATTAGCATGTGGTGAAAGTAAAAAAAAAAAAAAATTAATTAAAAGCCATGGAAATGCAAATATGAATATTTTCTTTTCATGAAACATTTGTAATTAATTTCTTAAACAACAGAGGACTTCTGCCCTCACACGTTAATGTCGTTGGTCTGCAGAGGCATATTTTAGCCTTTCCAGAATTAGCACAATTAACCACCGCTGAATAACGATCACTGGGCCGTTTGAGATTGCTTCTGGGTCTTTTCTCTCCATCTCAGTGACATTACATCTAACTGCCTGACAACAGTGAGCTAGTATTTGTCCAATACATGAATGCATGAATTATTGATACTCCCTGCTATATCTGCTGCCGTGTCCCGTGGGAACGCTCAGTTCTTCATGTTAGATAATGAAAAGAGTCAAGGGACAGATTTTTGATTTCTCTCTAAAATGCCTGTCTCCAGATGTCTAGTTATCGTATGGAATCTCCTCCATTGCTTCTCATATTAATGAAGCAACAGCAAAGTGTGGGGGGGGGGGAGTAAATTACATTACTTACTTGTATTTAGATGGTCTATATAGTATTAAGAGTGCAATTTAGCTTAAGTATTATCCGCATTTTCCCCCTCATTTTTAACTTTTACAGCAGCTACTAATTTGATTATATTTAGGAGATTTAAAATAAAGAGATCCAAGTGAAACAAGCTCATCAAAGAGCGCGCGCACATTTCTCAATAATCCTAATTCATAATAATCCTGCCTAAAATCTCTTCAGTGACTGCTTCCACTTATCTCCAAACGCCTGTAAATTTGCAGCGCTTATGATACTATGATGTTATAAAGCCTATTTCTTCTCTCCCAAGGAAGCTGGACCTTGATAGACTCAGACAAGCGTGTCAAGCCACAGAGTGATACCGTCTTTATTACATGCATGGCGTCTCAAGGGGGCATCCATGGAGAGGGTATGATGAGTCAATGGCAGGGAACCATGTTTGATATGGGATCGTAGTTGTTGTTAAGCATCTCCAACATGCTGTGAAGCTACCAGCAACATCTGTAAGTTTGATCTTCAGCCCCAGAGGAGATAAGTAGCCTGACAAACGCTGGAGATCTTGCAACCCCGACTCCCCCAACCCCACTCTGACACCCACCCAATCCCCAGCCGTCCTTCCATCTCCTGCACACATAAACACACAGACACGCTCACACACTGTTCCTTTGTTGTTCAATGTCACAGCACACTGAAAAAGTATCTTTGAAAGCTAGACACAAACAGA
>OMLI01037603.1:0-11731 GCA_900302605.1 Rondeletia loricata
AAAATTGTATTAAAGTGCAAACACAACAAAAACATAATGCACAACAACTAACAAATCAATCAATCAACACCACTGGTCACCACCACACATTGCCAGTTGCTAAATATACAACCAAGAAAACCAAAAGTAAATATGTAAATAGCACAGCCCAGCAAAAAGTAATGAAAATAACATTCATCCGACATACAATGTACCCACCGCACACACAGATTCTTATCATTTCAGCTATCGTTTGCATCACTGACAGACAAACAACCTACCGGCAGGCAGCTCTCTGCGTCCCGTGTGAAATCTGAACGCAACCAATTAGAGCGCAGCCACAGCTCACATGCTTGCCAAAAGTTTGAGGACTCGCATACACACACGTTTGGCCGGCGCCCCTCACCAGGAAGTATATGTATTTTCACAGTGAATTTCACACAAATACAATTTGGAACCGATTTTTAATGAATGCTGACATACATCCATGATGCTGACAGGCGCAGACAGAATACCAGGCGCATTGTACGAGTAAACAATGTTTATCTTATAATTATTTCGCATTATTATGTTTAACAAGTAGACCTCTATTGGCCAGCCGCCACTGCTACACTTTACGTGGGGAGACAATAGTGGTGAGAATTAAACCTATGATTAGAACTGTCATTCTTATACATTATCTAATTGGGATAATTCTAGTGAAATTAAACTATTCAATTTTGCTGTGGGACCCCCAGAACCGCCCCTGGGGAACCCTGGACCCAATACAATAGACCACTGCGCCAAAACATATACAGAACACAGAACATAGCCATTTTGTTATAGTGAAGTTTACCAAGCTGTCCCGTCAACCATCTGCTCTGAGGAAAGAGTAAAACTACCATGGTGACGTATCCTCCTCTTCTATCTTTGCCTGGCTACTGTCCCTCTCTATCTCTTCTTCCTCCTCCTCCTGTCTCCTTCCCTCTACCTCCCTCCCTCTGTCTTCCCCTGTCTCTCCTTCCCTCCTTTCCTCTCCCTCCCCTCCAGTACGGGGCGTCCAGCTTGCCGGCTCTGCTATTGGAGACCAAGTATATTCTGGGAACAGAGGATCAGCTGAGAAGAATCAATAACCGACTGGCAAAAAGATTGGAGGAGACTGGGAAATAATACACAATAGCATGCACACACACAAATACATAGGAGGGATGAGCTGCACTGAAACAAGGAAAGGTTGCGCTTCAGGCCGTGTCCTAAGTCTGTTCAAAAACCGTTGAAGTTAAGGTAAATTTGGAATTAAGTGGAAAAACTCTGGCTTTTCCATCTGTCATCTGTCATTAATTATCCTTATACACACATACTCACAAACACACATACACAATCAGTGTTTTCCCTTGATTCTAAAGAGGCTGAGGTGGTAAACTGCCAGGACTGTTGGTTTTGCATGTGGAGGTTAAAGACTCGAAGACTAGACATTAACCTTTATGGTTAGAACTAAAGCTATTGGAACTCACTGAGGCCCTAATTCAAGAAGAATGAACTAGTGGAAGGTCAAAGAGCAAAGAAAAGAGGCATCTTGTGGTTCAAATTATTCTCAAAGTGGGCGGAGTTTCATATACTGGCAAACACCCTGCCCACTCACACCATAGACATGACAGAACATGTGGATCATTGCTTTTTGATGCATCTAATAAAAATAATGTTTTCATAATGTGTGTTTTCTGTTTTGTTAATGTGAAGAGGATGGATGCCCGAATCCTTTTGAGTAGGGTTGAGCCTGTATTTTTCAGGAAGTGATAATATGTTCTAGTTATTTGAAGATGACTTCCTTTACTGAAGACATTGAATTAATGGCTTGGACTCCATAAGTTTATCCGTGTATGTGACCTATGAAGCTATTTTGACTGACAGATTATGTGAAGTTAGCAAAAAAGTCACGTAGCCTAAAATCATACCTGCGCTGACACGTCGAGGAATTGACGGTGACGATGACGGATAGGCTTCTGAACCAATCATCTGCTCCCTGTGGTGAAGGTAATACAGTTCTTCCCGGTCACTTCATAGGGAGTACCGTTTCTGATTGGCTGTAAGTTCCACCACTGTGCTTTAAACAGTTGGACATTTCCTCATAGGTGCAGACCAGCCAGTATCCACTTTGTGCGACTATCAAACTAAACGGTAGGTCTATTGATTTGCATGACGTTGAAGGTTCACTATCTGATAACGTGTATGACTGAGCAGCAGTGCGTGTAATGTCTAATGTAAGACCGGTGGGTTTATTGGTTTGCATAGTGCAAATACTTCCATGAAGTGAACGCATACAGATAGTTTTCTGAAGCAAGTCTGGAGTGCAATAACTGGAATTATCATTTTTCAAAGAGTATAATGCAGATACCCGAGCTACTACAACAAATAGGCTACTAGTTGTGAAAGTTAAAATTGTATTAAACGTGCTGCCAAGTGGATTACATGTAGCCGAAACTGAGGTCAAGGGTCTTGAGTCATAGTTTGAGATATGTAGATACTTTTGCCGATAAGCTTTGAATGGCCACCTTAAAATGCAGCGATTTTTGAATGGAGTTTTGTCAATGTAATTATTCTCCCTTGAGGATAACAACATGAAGTAACTACGCCCTATAGTGTTAACATCTTAGAGGAGGAACTAGCTAGGCTGAGCTCCTCTGGTCAGTTGAGCCTTGTGGTTTCACTGTGTATTTCTTATCTTTACTTCTCAGTTTGAAGTTTCCACTTACTGTCATCCATCAAAGGAAAAGAACCACATAGGTCTATCTACTTTTCTTAATTTTACTTCACAGATTACTTTTGAACCCAATTGTAGTTAGATGTTGTTTCTAAATGAGGAATGTTATGTTAATCAATTTCAGAATTAGGCATTCATCTGTCCGTCTGCATTTATTTACGGTTATCAAGTAGGCCTACTATAGGATCATTTTTGAATTAATTATCAGGGTGTCAAAAGGTCTTAATGTCTTTAAATCAAGTCATATAGATTCAAGGCCTTGAAAGGTCTTAAATAGCCTACAGATAAATAGGCTATAGCTTTCATAAGTCTTAAATACAGTTTCAGAGATCTTTAAAACACTGTTTTCTCAGAACTACTTTCCTACAAAGATATATGAAGGGTTTTATTCCCAAACATCATATATCCATTTTGGTACCTTAAAAAATCGTAGTCATTATTTTAAAAAATACACGCAATTTGGATCTAAAAAATCTAACTAATTTGTAAGCAAAGGTCTTATGATGGCTCATAACTTTTAACATGTTTTACATTTATGTCAAGTAGCATTTTGTATGAGTAGAAGTAAATGTATTCCTATATGTGGATAGCTTGGGGCACAGTCACTATCTCCAAATATTCAGTATTTAAGACTAACTAACTAACCCAACTAGTTTACACACCTTTTTATCTGAAGAATAGAGTTTACCACCTTTTTAGTGCCACATAAATTTGTATGACCTAAATTCATAGTGTACGTCAAAGTAAGTAGTATTTCTTATGCAAGTCATATAATAGGGTAAAGGAATGCATTTCTGAACATCTAATTGATTTTTGTTTCTATTGCTGATTGTTTGCCTTATGATGATCGCCGACAGGAGGCGATAGTTTTTATTTACCACTACATCACTGCCTGTTATACCTTCATGTCTTCAGGGTCATGTCAGCGGGTGGTGAAGATGGTGATGTGGGGAGCCAGGGGGACAGTGTGGACGCCTTAAGACTTTTTTCAAGGAGGTAATTACTGTACAGAGACAACTAGACAATTACCTAGACTTGTATCTGCTATCACAGTAACTAAAAGCTATTGTACACTGACATAAGTTTGATGAAAGTAGACGTAGACAGTGTTAGTCTATATAAGAAAATATCTTATCACAGTAACTTTTAGCAAATATGGGCTAGTACCATTATTGGGTTGCCGACCTTATTGTATTGGCTCCCATATACTTAATGTAGCCCATATATACTTAATGTTTGGCAAATACGCTTTTTGGTCAACTTACTACAAATACTATGGTTCAGCGATCATCACGCGTCTGCGTCCACCACAGACACTTGCTTGTGAACGCTCTACCAGTCACATTTCTTTACCGATTTCTTTCAAATTTTAATAGCACATTTATATGGCTTAGTACTCGGCGGCAGATTTAACAAATATCGTAACATTCTACCGTTTTATGGGGAAACACTTTGCAATCTTTGCCTATTTTGGCACATGGAGCGTGAGAACGCTCTGCACAGTACAATTCTTGACTGACTCTTCTCAAATTGTGTTAGCATATAGATATGGTTCAGTTCACGGTGCCGGATGAATTTTTTTTTAAATATGTCAATATTTGACTGTTGTATGGGTCAAATGTTATTTTTTGTGATCACATTTTAATTTATTTTCAACACAAAACATAAACAAAAAAGAACAATAAACAAAGAGACAGTGAACAATACAAAATAAAAACAATCACCCTCCCCCCACCCCAACCAGGGAGCTAAAGAAACAGATAAAGACAGAAAAAGAGAGAAACAAAAATCAAACACTCAAGGCAAATTTTTTAACTAAAACAAAACTCCACAAATTAATACTATCCTCCTTTGCACCATGCATTCGGGCTGTGGAAAGTTCCAAAAAAACAATATCTAAAAATGAAAGAACCCAATGACGGAAAGAAAGAGAATGAGGTGGCTTCCATCGAGTTGCAAACATTTTTTTTGCGGCTGTAATGCCGGCAAGCAAAATTCTCTTTTTTTTTTTTAGGTAAATGTAAAAGAGAAAGGTCATTTAAAATCAGCACGGAGGGGGATGGAGGCACAGTCACAGATACTAGAGTGGACAGGTTAGAAGCCACCATCTCCCAGAACTCCGTCACACCGGGGCATTCCCAAGTCATATGAAAGAAGGTGCCAAGAGAATTCAAAGAGCACAATGGGATCATTTGTGATCTTCATACTGCACAGTTTGGGTATGGGTCAAATATTGTGGTTTTGGCCTATTTAAGCACATGGAGCGCTCTACAAGGTATAATTCTCCACCAATAGCGCCAGATGAAAATTGTCAAAATATTTGAACATTTGACCATTTTATGGGGAAAAAACATTGAGATTTTGGCCTATTTAGGCACATATTCCACCGTTAACACTCTAATTCTTGCAAGCTTCAACCAATTGACTTGAGATCTTCAGGAAACATTGGAAGTGGTACAAGGACGAACTCCACTACCCCATCTACACTGGCAGAATGCCAGGGGTCAAAAGGTCAAATATTGGGGTTTTATCCAATGTTAATGGCTGCAAAACGGTAATATGTTATTTATTTTTTGTCCCTTGTAGGGTTTTAAGTATTGGAACCCCTGTAGGGTCATTGTTATTTGTTGAGTAGGTCTCTATTGTTGTGAAGTATTGTTTTTTGTATGAAGTAATTCATATTGTATCTTGTTTTATGTTTCTTGCGCACACACGCGCTCACATATGCATACATACATTCACTCCACTTTTTTTATTTTAAAGGACCACAATGGAAACAAGCTCTAGGGCTTTATTGTGTTTTTATCCTTTTGATCAAGATTATTTGTATTGAATGCTCAATACTTGTTTTACTGCATCAATAAAGACCTCAATCAATCAAACAGTTTAACTCTTGCATGCTTCAACCGATGGATTTCAAATATCCAGGGGTGATGGAAAGCGGTACAAGGATGAACCCCATGGAAATTCAGCACCACCTGATCCAATATGGCCAGATCGGCAGGGGCCAGTAGGTCAAATTTGGGGTTTTCGCCGCCCGCTAACACCCTTGAACGCTTGAACCGATTAACTCCCTGAAAATGTTATATTAGTACTCAGCACCAGACAAAAACCTGTGGCACCTGTTACACCTGTGGCAGGGGATGCAAATAGTGTCGCGGGCGACGAGGAATGTCTAGTTTAGTTTGCCACAGTGGATGGATGGTACAAGCTAATAAAAAAAAAGACATTTATTTTACGCATAAAACAAGCGAATTTAGCATCATCTCAAAAGTACTAAATACTGAACACACAGATGTGGAACTACCATACTGTATCTTCTTGCCATACAATTGTGAAGAGTCACAGACTTTCTGCCAAAACGTTGGTTTATTCCTTCAAGGATAGGGTTAGGATAGATTTTATTTTTAAAACTGTGTGAAAGAGGCTTAGGGCTCTGTGCTGCCACAACCTGCACAACTAGTTGGACTAATCCCCATTAGTGTGTTTTCCAACAGTAGCTCTACTTTCTATGATCTCAAGTTCAATGATGTATTCAAAGCATATTTTAAGACATAATTTGCGTGTGAGTGTGTGGAGTGAGATGGAGCAGAAGCTGGTTAAACAAGCCCGTCAAGTTCTAAAACGTGTTTAAAAGTGGATGTGAGAGGGAGTGGGTATGCAAGTGAAATGGAGCAGAAGTAATACATTAAACAAGCTTCTCAGGTTCAAAATACTTTGTCCAAAGCGTGTCCAAGACTTTATGTGTGTGTGTGTGTGTCTGTGTCTGTGTGTCCGTCCGTCCAGGCAGCCTGCAGCCTCCCAGGGCAGTAGCAGTACTGCTGAGGAAATGGACTCTAGGCCCAGCAGTAAAGTGGCTCCCCATGACCCCTACCGCTACAGGATGGACTACCCCAGCCTAGGAAACTGTCTGATTATCAACAACAAGAACTTCCACAGGAGCACAGGTATTTACACCCGTACAACAATACACACATCTGTGCACAGACACGCATACGGTACACCTATCAGTTTCTGTACATGTTCTTCCATCTTTATATCTGATAAGTGAACAGCTAGCAATGCTCACTTGCACATCTACTCTGTAAATTAAATAATGTGGAAAGCCAACAGTTTGCATTTGCACACCCTGCATATTGTGTTCTTGCACTGAAATAAAGAAATCTGTAGATCTGTAAAGTGTAAACACCTGTAAATCTGTCAATATTCAACATAGTGAGAATTCATTCAAGTCAATAGGAGCACTGTAGTAGCGTGGCAAAGACGCTGTATATAGTGTTTTTGTTGCAATTACTTGTATCATCTTCTATACCCCCTATTCGTTCTGTTCTTATCTGTATCCTATTCTTTGCTACTGACCCATTTTACCGATGGGAACGTTTCATCTAATCTAATCTATACATACACACACATCTATACATCAGGGTTCCCACTGGTCCTGGAATTTCTTTATTATCATTGAATTTTGAGAGGTGTATTCCAGACTGGGAAAGTCAGTGAATTTGATCAATTATCTGGGGAAGTCAGGGAATTTTACAAATGGGTCACTTCACAGGAATATGCCAGAATGTATTTTACAACTTATTTCACACATTCATTGCATTAGATGGTGGTTTTCAGCCTCACCAGACCGTTCACCCCTTCAGAAAAACAACAAACCAGGAAGGAAGCGCACTTTAAATTAACTAATTATCTACTCACCCTCATGTCAGTCAAAACATCAGTTAAGTTTGTATGTCCACATAACACACAGTGAGTTAGCTAGCGCAGCTCCATGTCAGCCTTCTCCAAAACAACTGTGGCCGGTGATTGGTTCTTTAGAGTTCCAAAAAGGTAAAAAATAATAACAAGAAAGAACATAAAATTACTCCAAACAGTTTGTGTGGTATAATCCAAGCAGCCAAACGATTACGCTGCTGCTATGAAGACATTTTCTGGACTATATTCTAGATGCTGATATTTAAAGGCTATTGTGTTTCTGTCTGTGTGTTTGTGTGTCTCTCCAGGGATGAGCTATCGTAGTGGGACGGATGTTGATGCTGCTGCTGCTATGAAGACCTTCTCTGGTCTGGGCTATAGGATCAAAGTGGCTAATGACCAGACTGTGGCGCAGATGGAACAGCTATTGTTCAGCCGTAATAGAAATTAAGATTTGTAGTATTATTCACTCAAGGCTACCACTGTCTTAAAGGAAAAATCCCCCCCTCGGATACTCTTACACTGTTATATTTTATCAATTTGTGATGTTCAATGCATTTATTTATTTATTCAATGCAGTCATTTTCTGATAAAGTGTTTTAATAGATTTTTCTCATCTACTTCTACTTCAGTTAGTGATTTCCTACATTTCCCAGAATGACTTTTGACAACCCCCAGAGAAGGGGGTTCTCTGTGCCGTGTGTAGGTGGAGAGAGCAATAGTGACGTTTTTCAGTGGAGAGAGAACAGTGCCGTGCCCTGTTGTTAAAAAAAACAAGCTTTTGAAGAGGGTGTTGTATTGACAACAAAACCTGATGTTTAATGTTCATGTTTTAGGTAGCTGAAACATTTTCTGATATCAAACTCCATTATAGCTGCACTGGAAATATCTCAATGTGACGTCACATCATCTGTTTGGCCAGTTATCCACGGGAATAAGGAAAATACACCACCAAACAACAAAATGGGCCCAGAAATGTAAGGAACGTCACCAATAGCTGTTTTTTAACAGTGTTAAAGTGGTTTCCCCCACTTGGAACGTAAACACCAAGTTGAAGTACTTTCTATGGTAGAAAACAAGGTGGTTTCATTTTGATAGTGTTTCCTCTGGTAGCATTGAAACTCAAGGCATCCTGCTTACTATCTAGTGCACGGATGCAGCTTCCAATTGAAAAGCCCTCAGTCTGATTGCTACCGAAGTTCCGGAGCTGCTAACCCACCTAAAACTATTTCATTAATCTGTCTTTCAGTGGAGAGTTTTAGTGTCACATGATGGTCTAGATGCTGTTCCAGAGGCTTTTCCACCCTGACAAGAATAAGAATCTGGGAGAAACACTGAATCCTTGTAATGTTTTGAAATGTTTTGGCATGAAAAGGATCAAATTTAAAGATACTGAATATCAGCTATCGCCAGCTTCAATCAAAAAGTATTGGTATCAGCATTCAAAAACCCATATCGGTCTAACCCTAGTTGGGGCTATTGCTGTTGCTATGTAACTATTGAAAACCTGTTTGAAGCACAGCACTCTTGCTAAAAGTTGTCATGTTCTCACTTCAAGGGTCAAGACGTCTGAGCAGTAAAAACATGCTACACTCTCAGCACGATCACAGCATACAGTGCTGCCTTTCCACTGAAATGAAAGAGGAAAAAGTATTCAGTGTTGTAAAGACACGTCCCTGGTGGGCCGACAGTCTAACTCTTTTATCTCTTTGTCTGTTTCCAGTATCCAAGGAGGACCACAGTGACTGTGCATCATTAGTGTGCGTGTTGTTGAGTCATGGAGACGAGGGAGTGATATATGGGACTGACGGCTTTGTAGAGCTGACGAAACTGACAGGATTCTTTAAAGGAGACCGCTGTAGGAGTCTGGTGGGGAAACCTAAGCTCTTCTTTATACAGGTTAGTTAAACATACATACACACATTACTACACATGCATACATACAGATACACGTGTAAAGCTGCACCAGGCAAGATTTTTATGTAAAAGTACACTATCAGTCTAAATCACGAAGTGGGGCTGCAACAGAGAAGAGCATCCCATCCCCAGTAATTGAGACACTGTTCAACCAATTTGCCCAAATTAATTTCAGGTGTTGGGTATGGACACTGGTGGGAAATCTTCGGGGTGCACAGGACGTGACAAATCAAAATGTAAAGTCACAAAGCATCTTGCTTCCTTAATGTGATGTATTTCCTGTTGAAACAGGATATTGGGGCGGAACATAATGCGGGGAGTGTAAACCAATGGGATATCAGTTAGGGAGAGAAAGGCAGCTTTATTTGATCGGAGGGGCCGGATTGTTAAAAAGTCTGTGATGGTTTTATTGTTTGGAATTTGTATGTTGCCTCCTGGTACACGATAAAGTCACCACTAAAGATTTTAATTTTTCCGGGAAGTAAAAGTAAAGAGATTTTGAAATGAAAATACTTTTTTTTTTTCTTGGTTTTGCATAAATTGTCAAATAGGTGTTATGGTATGATAGTTTGAATGAGCTAAAAAGGCGAGAAGTTATTTTTCATTTCAGTGCAACTTAAGAGTGAAATACAAAACTGTTTCCTAAACAGCAGCGAGCGACACTCCATCCAGAGAAAGCTGGACTCACCAACAATGGTTGAACCTGCTGCCAAAATATATTTTTCACCATCTCCACCCCTATCAGCCACTAAGGCATTTACATCTGAGGAGTGTGAAGTTTACTGATGTTTGTTGCATGATTTCTGGGTAATGAAGTCCTTCAAACTAGTTATCCCACTTGGGGCCACCAAAGTGCGAGTATGCGTAGTGCAGATTTAAACACACACTTACATAGTTTATGAAAACACAGATATGCATATATACACACGTCAGAGTTGTAGTCGAGTCACCATACTTCAAGGTCGAGTCTCAAGTCACCAGTGCTCAAGTCAGTGATTTCTGTTCATGTCCGAGTCACAAGGGTCTGAGTCCAAGTCATATTAGCAAAAAACGCTTCTGACAATTCTCAGGATTTATCAACAATAATGAAGACATATCCAAAATATAATTATTTTAGTTTTATTCTAAATAAATCATCCTTCCAGAACCCACAAGGTGACAAACAACACCTAATAGAGTTTCTCTAATGCGTGAACATACAGTAGGTCAAAACTTAGATACTCTCTATTGTGTTAAGTTTCATATTGGCTGGTGTGTGCCACCTTTTGAATTTGGGAAGACTAACTTAAACATCTTTCCCTAAATCCACAAGGTGGCACACACCAGCCAAAAGAGCAAACTATACTCTTGAAGTTATACATGACAGGATGAGTCATAAAACAACACAGTTAATTAGGTTGGAGTTATGAGTCTTAAATAATATTTTCCATTTACAATTGTTCCAATTCAGCCTTTTTTTGTCAACAAAGCTGATATCAATGATAACTGTCTCACCACTACATGTGTAAATACATAGGGTACCCTTTCCTGTCCAATTTCACAATTGACTTATCTAGGAAAACTTCACTGACAATGCACACTAGGTATTTTCACATATTTTAAAACCCATGGAAAGGTAATTCCATGTGTCTTATGTGCATATAAAACAAGCATGTAATTCGTGATAAGCTGCGACCAGCGTGGCGGTCCCATCACAATTTTCCTTTCATTCTGTGGCTTCAATCAGGAAACTGAACTCCTGGCACAATAAAAAGTTTACTTTAGACTATATATTCGTTTATAGGCACAGAGCTCACAAGACAGATAACAAACTAGGCTACAGAGCAATCAAACCCAGAGAAAACAAGACATAGAGTCTAAAAACGGCGTGGCTTCCCTGTCCAATCTCCAGCCACGGCAAGTCACTAGGCGTGCAAGCCCGCAAACAAACTCCCACCCAACGCTAGCCAGCCAGCTAGCTAGCAACCAAGGCTAGTCAACTCCAAAACACCGACCACTAACTAACGTTAGCTAAGAGAGCGTTAGCTATCATCATAGCTACATCGTGTTTGTTGCTGCACACCCAGCAACCCGCCACATCCAAACACTGGACAGGGGAGCCACGCCATCACACTGAATGTCCGGAGTGTGCTATCAAATGCATGTAAGCTCCGCCTGTGTGCCCAAGTGCGCCTGTGTTTTTTTTGCCCTCAATGTTGCGTGACGTCATGCACGTAGCAGCGCGAGCTGTGATTGATGCACGTTGCAGCGTGAGATGTGATTGGTCCACTTCTGGGATACAGACAGACAGACATACAGACAGACATTTACTGTTCTAGACGGCACGGCCTCTCGGCCACGCCGTAAAAAGGTGGTCTAAAATACAGCCTAAAAACACAGAGCGAAAAATCTGTATAA
>OMLI01037622.1:0-12458 GCA_900302605.1 Rondeletia loricata
AGACCCTGAAATACGATGCAAAAACTACAGACCAAAATGAAAAGCAAAAACGAATCAAAGAAGAAAAGTCGCTGATGACTGTGACCCCCGACTTTGGAAACTCGGATGGCAAGAAAACCTAAAGAGAAGCACAGGAAGTCTTCACAGCAGTTTAAAAATAAAAAATAAAAATAAAAAAAGAGAGAGAGACTAAAAACACAGGTTTCCAGATCAGAAAGGACTTCTTAGACATTAGCCGTGTAGCCAAGCTTAATATTCTCTGTGCCGCCCCAGTGCACGCTGGGACGGCGGTGAGGAGCCATTGCAGATTGGACAGCTCTGAACACGCTCCCCAAAGAAGGGAAGGAGCCGACAGCATCATCCTGGTAGCATTACAGACAAGCGCTTAATGTGTGTTGGATAGAAAAAGAAAACAAAGTGAAATCAACAGTAGTGTATTCCGCAAAGGGAAGTGTGTGTACGTGTGGACATTCCCATCTTCGGCAGCTAGCCTCCATGTTGACCTACCTAATCCAGTCGTGAGTAGATATGCAGTATTCCGTTGTACATGTGTATCTTTGGATCTTTTTGAGTGTTTCTCCGTTTCCCAAGGCACAGATAATAATTAAGATACTAAAGCTATAAATGGGGTCTTTAAAAAAACATTTAAACATCACCTGATATTTTGGGATCTTTTTTTTTTTTTATGTGGACTCTTTGTTCAGTGAAATGAATGTAGTCTCCTTTTCCTTAAAGAAAACACTATCTATGGAGTGGATCTTTTTTTGTCTTTTTTTCTGCTCAGTCAAATGCAAATGACAGATTTTTCATATTTTACAAATATCCTATGAGATAAAAAGTATATTCCCATGTGTATTTGACCATATGCTTCATCGAGCTTGCATGTTACGGATCTAGAGACAATGTACTTGAGCAGATAACTGAATATGGAACTGAAGAAAATTTAGACTGAATCTATGCTATATGATTCTGACCAGTGCTGCACTTACCCTCTTTCTTATTTTTCATTTATCTTAATTTGCTTTTGGTTTTCCCTGTCATCATTGGCTGTGTTTGTTATCTTTGTGTTGGAAGTTGGCAGTCTCTTTGCTTAATTATTTTATTCTGTTCAGGCTACTAAAAGTCTGTTCAGATTGTATTCTATGTTCCATGAGGAAAAACAAGTGATAGATGTTCGTTCTGCTTCAGTGGGTAAATGCTTTTTTTTATAAATTAATTTAAAACATATATTGCCTCTTAGTCTGTGTTTTTGTTTTTTTGAGTAAAAATGTTTTCCGCAGGGTAAATGCAAACACCAAACATGTCTGTGGTAAGAATTATTCCCTTTGTAGGTACATTTCTCAGAGGGAAGTGTCTTATGCTAATGCAAATGGCAAACAAAAATGCTTCTAAACCAAAACTGCTAGGAATCAACTAGTTGATTAAGAGGTGAACATCTGGAATAGAGTGAAGGGGTAACATACTGTACGTGTCGCTAAAGGGATTACAGAGGAGAGCTTCACCATGCATTCCACAGAGTTTGGTCAGCTGTTCCAGGAAGCCCGTGTACCACAGCAGTAGAAATGCTTCCTTACTGAATGCTATCAACTTCCTTAAGGAACAAAAATAGCATGACTTACTCATTTTCTGTGTTGGAACTAGCCAGAAGAGGGTAGGAGCATGGATATCACGAGATCATGGCTTTGGAAAGGCCACTCTGAAAGTGGTGAGAGTGGATCATAATCAAAGAATCCAATCACAGATTCTATTATTGTTAACTTGACTGAAATAGTCTATTCATTTTGCTAAAAGGTTCTTTAAGAGGTACTGAAACACACTAGAGAATGACAGATCCAAGCATTCATAAATTCAATACAAGTAATGGAGCGGCTGCGCTTGTGTTCTACATACAAATACACATTGAATAGCCTAATGGGACTCAATAATGTATAATTGTAAAAGCAGACATTACATTTTATTCACATATTGAAATGCAGGATTTTACAATCATTTTGAATTAATCACAGAAACGAGTTGATTTTGTGCAGCATCCCTACTGTAAACAAGAAAAGCACTATGTTTAATAATGTGCAGTGTGGGATGTTTAGTGTAACACCTGCAAATTCACAATCGAATGCACAAAGCATTTTCCCGCTGAATCAACAAAATGCTGTTGAATACCAAGGTAAGATTAACATGACATATGGAAAAATAAAAGAATGTGATATTTAATTGTACATTTCCACTGTGCTGCTTATACACATGGTCCATTGTAGCAGATCCTCACTGAACTCATCCCCTGTATATGGCCACTGGCTTGAACAAAGCACTTCAGATTCCCTCATTTGCATTATCTGAATCTATCAGTGCTCTTGTGGGCCAGATGAAGTGGTTTTCTGAGCTACAGTCACAGTGGACAAAAACTACTCATATCAGTTCAAGTGAAGCGTGTCACTCTGAGAAAAATAAAAACGGTATAGAACTGTGACTGGAAAGCTACACTGGCCAACAAAACTACCATATCAAAAAAGGTATGAGGGAGCCATCAAGCGGACACATCGATAAGGGGATTTTTGATTTAATAAACTTGGATTGATTATGTATTAACACAGTGAATGAGAGGAAACATGGAAGTGTAGTCTTGAACCAATTCAAATGAAATATTCAACCTGGCTTATTCTCCACATCTCATCTTGGCTGTTTGGTACAAAGTTACCAAGAATCGCATCCGACATTGATCAAGTTCGGATCCTGATCAGAGGACTGAAACCGTGCTTGTGTTTGGTTCTTAGGCTTTCCCCTTCAGGGTAGAAACAAGCACTCACCTTTCACAAGCTCCTAACAAAAAGTGATCAGGAAAAACATACTGCACAACATATGGAAAACGGAAGGAAGAGATGAAGAAAAAAAAACATTTTCAGATTTTTTTCCTGCTACTATTCTGTACAGTTCTATGTAGTTACATGTTCAGTCTGGCGCATTGTGTTTATACAGTGAATATAAGCAAAATCTAGTAATACTAGGATGACGTTTCTCCATGTCCGAGGTGTAATGTGAACTTCACAGACGGATGCGGAAGTAAAACTGACAGCTGAAACATCAGAAATAGAAGAAAAACCATGGGCTATTTCAACCTGCTCATCAGAGTTAGTTCACGCTGTTCCTGCTTTGCGAACCAATGAATATGGTACATTTGTATTTATAGACACACATACGTATATATGACAACAGTATATGTGCACACACGCGTACACATGCTCTCCAGTCTCGACTCAGTTCAGAGGCACTCCCTATAGTTATTAGGTTAGGTGGTGTTAGTTGACAAAAATCTTTTTCTTTTTAATTTTTTCTTTTTTTTATCCATCTAACTATCAGAATCAACAGTGCGATTAAAAAATAGCCATCCATTGTAAATTCCACGGAAGACATCTTAAAAAGCAGTACATTGTCCTGTCAAAAAATAAATTTCCCTCTTTTTCCCTCGTGTTTGGTTTGGGAGTCTAAAGTCGGTGTTCGTGTCCCTCTGTCCACTGACTGTCCAAAGACAATCTTTAGGAGTTTGTGTCAGAAAAGAAGTCTGCATTCCTGTCATCTGTCTTTGCTGTGAGGTGTCACCAAGACGGTGCTTCTTCTTCTCTTTCTTTTTCCTCCCTCCTCCTGACGCTCTTTTACAGAGTCCATCGAGACGAGGAGGGATGCGGCACGGGACCTCTGCTCCCTCCAAAAAAAGAAAAACAAGGCTGCGTATAGTGAGTCTGCAGAGGGGTCAAAGGTCATATCTTCTCATCGGTCATCTCCAGGAACTGGGCGTAGACGTCTCTGGAACACTCCCCTTTCTGGTTGAACAGGAACTTGTAGTAGCTGCCGTCAGCACAAATGGCTAAGGATGGAGGCAGAGAAAGAGGGAAGTACTGAGAGATTTATACGCTCATAAAACACAGACCAGACACACAACACCTGACAATTCATTTTTTTATGAATGTGACATGCATGCTGCATAGATGAAGCGAGTAGAGCATAATCAAAATCAATTTAAGACATGTTTCTGTTTGTTTTTGTTGAATCAGAAACACATAGGTGCATTGTAACAATTTGTGATACATGACTTGAGTCTTTCCTCTTTGTCCCCGCCTACAGTTACAAAGGAGCACTACACTCGGTTGGATCCAAAGAGGCGCTCAAAGTACCCATCTGGATTTGAAGGCCTTGAATGAGGCCCAGGTATCGCTCGACTTGGCAAAAAACAGAATATGTCGGAAACCAGATTTCTTCCGCTTTTCTTCAAAAAAAATCAATTTCGAAACATATAAAGGCTATTTAGTATAATGATTTTTCCTCAAATTTTCAACATCTCTATTTAGCATAATAACCAGGGTTCCCACCGAGGAGATATTCCTTCCTGGTTTGTTACTGTTGTTCTAAAGGAGTGAACGGTTTCCACTACAGTTGGGCTGAATATACCACCATCTAATGCAATGAATGTGAGAAACAGGTTGGAAAATACATTCTGCTATATTCCTCGATGGTTATTTAATGTGTTATTCCATGATATTCCAGAGATTCCATGACCAGTGGGAACCCTGAATAACATTATGACTCTGATCAATAACAGTGACATGATGAGACAGTCTTATATCATGAATAGCATTGTTGGTCCCCTTCCCCAACCTCAACATACCTATGACGGCATTGGGCTCCGTTCCAAAGGCACACACACAAGGGGAGCCTGAGGGGACCTGGAACTTGGAGAAGCTCCACTTGGAGCTGAAGTATTTGGGAAGAAAGCTGGCTGATGCCAAGCTGCAGAGGAAAGGAAACCAGGATATAGGGAGGAGACAGAATGTCAATGGATTCAATATTTCATTTTAAAAAATCAACCTTTCATTTTGTATTTACCTGAATCCTGCTCAGGGTTTGGTTTCATCACAACTCAATGTGTTTTGAATTATACCGCAGATTTATCTGATATCATCTGAGTGGAAAAGATTTGACAGCATTCAGCAGAGACTAACCTTGACTGTTTGTTCCTTTTGGGGTCCTCTGCTGCAAATATGTGCACTGTGCCGTGGTCACTGGACACACAGATAAGGGATGCATCCTGGTTGAAATTAATGCTGAACAGGACAGAGCGGAGGAGAAACAATGAGAACAAGAAAGACTACAAGCTTTCCTGAGTCATCCGCTAACACACATCTTACAGAGGAGGGAGGAGAGGCAGAGAAAAGCTATAACTTCATTCGGCTCTCAGGTTGGAGTCTAACATTCCATAAGTCTAATGTTGAAAGTTTGCAAAAGGTTTTGTGGAGAGGGTGTGACCTGTGCAAATAAAACACAGTTGTCTTGGAAAACTTTTAACATCAACATCCCCGTCATTAAGTCAACATAAATTTGCATTTATGTGTCTGGTGCATCAACACTGCAAGAAACTAGTGCTGTTCATTTCCTCTGGAAACATTTTCATGTTACCAATTTTCTGTTTTTGTCAGCAAACACACGCTAATTATACTTTTGGGCAATTCTGCTGATGTTTTCGGCAATCTTCCTCATCAAAATCAGTTATGTACTTACTCACCTATTGCTGCAACGCCATGAACAAATGGACAGTACTATGGCAATGTGATTTCTAAATGTGCGAACAGCATTACTGCCCAATGCTCACCAGTAAATGTTAGCTGTCTGAGAACCTCGTCTCAACTCCTGGATTAGCTGACCCGCAGAGGTGTCAAAAATTCTTATAAGAGTCCCCTGGGGAAATAAAACACAGATTAGTTGTTGAGCAGGTCGGCACCTTACATCGCTGCCTCCACCAATGGTGTATGAATGTGTGTGTGAATGGGTGAATGTGAGGCAACATTGTAAAGCGCTTTGTACAGCTTAATAGCTGGTAAAAGCGGTATATAAATGCAGTCCATTTACCATTTACCATTAGCCATAACTCTGCAACAATCGAGAGAAATAACATAGTAACCAGAAACGTATACTTAAAAAAGGTTCACGTGAAATCTTGACCTTCTGCATGCCTCCGGTTGAAACTGGATTTGCTATTGATGAACCATTCACTAAATGCTATCCATGCTATGTAGTTGATTGGGGTGTATAGCTGCTCAATAGGATTTGGGTCAATTCAATCAATTCAGGAAGCAGATGTTCTGCAACATTAAAAAACTGGAAGCCTTTTGCCAATACATTATTCTTATACTCGAATCTATGAGGAAATTATTGAGACTGAAAGCTTTGTCAGTTATTATCCAAACACAGCTCCAATTTACATTTTCAACTGAGCAAACAGAGTAGCCCCAACCATGCTGCACAATTATTTTAAAAGAATATGTCACTCGAACACAACAAACACATAGTACATCAAATATTGACATACGATACAACTGACAGATTTTCACATGCTGAGAAAAGGTAGTAAGTAAAAAAGCAGTGCCCACATGTGTTACAGTTGTAATATTCACCCCCCAAAAAATGGCATACTTTCTCTGATGCCGTAGCTATCCTTGTGCCCTGCAGGTTTAGGGCGATGCAGCACAGAGCCCCCTCATGGGCGGGGATGTCAACTGGGGGCTTCTCTGTGTTGGCCAGGTCCACAATCTGCACATGGCCAGAATGGGTCCCAGGGAACGCCAACAGAGAGTTGTTGCTGTTAGGACACAGCACACACAGACCTGAGGAGAACAAAGGGGGAAGGAGGAAAAAGGAGAAAGGTGGAGCAACGGTTATCATCAATACATACCGTAACGATTCAAATATGCAATAAGCACACTTTGGAAGACAGAATCACACGTGGTCTTGAAAACAGCTGATTTGGTTGAGGACTGAGGGTCTTTTTCCCCGCACATAACCCTGACACCATCCGGTAAAGCTGGTGTTTGCTTTGTGAAGCTGCTGGTTCTTTTCTGCCTGCTACATGTTTGTGTTATATTAAAGTGTGTCTCTAGTGCCTAACAGGCCGGTTAGGAATCTGAAATCTGCAGCAGGGTGGACTGACCTTTGGGGTTATAGCAGGTCTCGAACACATGCAGCTGATGGGGGTTGTGGGTGAAGGTGAAGACTTTGATCATTGAGTCCAGGACCACCACAATCCTGAGCACAAAGGAGAAACACATGAGTATTCAAGCTAAACTTAAAGAGAAAACATCCTCTCAAACAGAATTCACAAGAGAATAAATACTGACAAACCCTGAGGCAGCTCCATTGACAACAAATGGGCGGATTAATTCTGGTGATACTAGATACTTTTGCGGATACTCTTAATTGATTTCTTGCAGACACTGACAGATTTTGTGGTTTTTAAGTGTATGCACGACTACAATGAAAACATTTTGGTGTTTAAAGAGTTCAAACAAAGCAAGTCAGTCTCCAATTCCTTGTCAATGGAGTGGCTCCAGAGTTTGACCTTTGATCACTTCACAGAGGAATCTTGGTTCAGAAGCTGCCACCACTGGGAGAGTTGTTAATGTTCACAAATATTCTCTAGCTGCATCATACACTTTTGGCTGTGTGACCAAAATCTGAGCTGCCTTATTTATAGCAATACTCTATGAGTAACGGGGCGAAATACAAATATGTCTGCATTGTAACTGCATCATGGTCTGGCACTGTCTCATTACTGCTGTGTTATTACTCTCATGAAATGGTTTTGGACAGAACAGAGCTCTGCATACCTGAAAGAAAATATATATCAAGACTATGGTTGTGCCTGAAGAGCAACCTTCCATCTTGTCACTCATACTGCATTACACAACGCTTATTCTGCAACGATCACTGATGACGTAATCATTTCTGCCCACAAAATTATTAGGCACCAATTCCTTGACAGATTAAAACAACTTTAAAAAGACATCCAGCCTTTGATGTGGCAACACAACAAACCAAGCACCAGACAAGGACTAGGAAAGAATGAGGAAAAATAAGGAGCAGGAATCTTTTACCGGTCACGCCGAAGCTTCACCGCTTTGACTTCTGTAGAGAACTCAATCTCAATAACCGTCTTCTTCTTCAGGTCATCCCAGATCATCACTACAGAGAAGCATCATAAAACAAAAGAGCAGAAAATTCAACACGGGAAAAATCTGCCACGTGTGCTATTCAGCAATACAACAGACTATGTTTATGAAAATGGGAATACCAAATTGACTAAGTCACCATTCGTAAGAACAGAGGAAGTCTGAGAATTTTGAGAATATTGCTGGAGCTGCAAAGAAAAACAATCTATCACAAATTGTACACAAACAGTAAACACAGTAGAATACCTTTGTTGGTTGGGTACTTTGGTTTCTTTCCTCCTCCAACCAGCGCTAGGTAGTTGCATCTAAACAGCATCTCCACATGGCCAACCCCGCCCTCCAGGAACTCTGTAAGACAAAGAAGACACCTCATTGGCCATTAAACTGTCAATAACAATAACAAGTCCAAACTGTGCCAATTACAACTGAAAATAATGGATCCCCCGTGATTGCAACTGGCTGTAAAATGTGCCTGTGTGACTAAAATCACATTTTCAGAGTGCTTCTGATCATTTTGTTTTAGACCTATGGATTATTCATCTATCATGTCCCCACTCTCCACAACAGACGGCAGATAACAATGACAAGAAATTCTCCTCTGCATTCCACACAGCGAGACAAGCCTCTCCCCACGTACAGCATGCACAAGGCCAGCGGGAAAGAATCACTACATGCTGTAAAGTTTGTCATCAGAGCATCTGCACATGAATCAGCACTAAAAGAGGCGGGAGACAGGGCTGCACACCGGACTGCGGACCGGTCTGTACTGTCGTAAAACTCCTGGCCTACGGCACTTAAATCCATTGAGTTTTTCTCCATTGGACAAAGAGCTCTGGAGCAGGTCATGTGCTGACTCACATGTGCAGGCCTCTTTCGGGAAAATAATTAACTTCCTCTTATCGCCCTTAATATCCAGGGAGTAGCCAGATTAAATCTCATCAAGCACCGGAAGGAAGTACCTTGTGTCTTGCTGTCACAATGCTGAGTTCCTGTGTGCAGCAGAATTGCCTGGTTTATTATTGTTCTACGCTCATAAGCCAAAATACTTTGGTAAGAACTTCAGTTTAGCTGTCAAACACTGAACATTCCTCAAATCACAATGTTACATTTTACAATCTACATCACAACAGCTACTGCTGCTTTAATATGTTATGACACCCCTGTCATTATGCAACATTACGTTGGATCACAGTATGTTAAATTGTACTTGGAATTACAATGCAATTGTTACAAACATATAATTTTGGCTAATCAATATTACAATGTGTCACAGAATAATGTGTTTGCTTTGTAATTTCTTAGGATTTGACTTATGTCACAAGTCAGCAACTTCAGTTAACATATAACTGACAAACTTACTTAAACTAATTAGAATTGCAATGCAGTTACAAAAACATGTTGACTATTATATACTATTATATATATCAACATATACCTCCATCTGAGCTCATTAACAATCAGCCACTAACACTGCCTGCTCCTGGTATCTGAAACATCATTCACATGCTTTCATTTTGAAAATTGTCATCTAAAAATCTTACTGTGAATACGTGCAAAGCAGAGCGATGTGATTCTGACAATATCAGCCTATTACTATATTTCTATTTTTCCATGGATTAGTTTTTCAGAGTAATATTGCCTGCAAGTATCAATACAGGGAGAGTCACAATAAGCTTTAAACTCCAGCGCCATACTGATTTACAAAGCAACTAGGCTGACTGTTCAATGAACTCATATGTAGGTATGTACATTAATAACACAAATGTTTTACCAAAGTGAAATATTCCTTTAATAACAATTATAATGTAGCAGTCTAGACCGCTTTACCTTGTTTCTCCTTCTCTTTGAGAGGGTCTGTGTTGTACACACGAAATCCATTCTCCATTCCACAGGCAAAGCATCCTGGAGGTACAAACAAGATGACATACTGTAGCTACCAGAAACAAATAATGCCAATGATAACAAGGTTAATCAGCAGTAATCAATTGATCATTTTGCCTTCAATATGCCTAGGTACCATAGTTCTTCAAGAGGTCATGTGAAGTCATCTCTAGTCTGTACACATTTCCCACATGCTCACCCTGACTGTCTTATATCTAAAGAACTAGCACAGTAAGCTGGTCTTGGCTCACTTTGCCTTTCTACACTACCTTCAAATCTGAGGACAGAAAAAACCCGTCCACAGAGGGAGATCTGGAGGGGCAAGGCTGTACTAGTATCACCAATACTTTACATTTGTACTCCTGAGAAGCAAGGCATATTTAACAGATACTTGTGTATGTGTGGGGTGCAAAGTAAAGTAATTCTGATGGCACAGAGACAGCATTAGCTGAGGTCAAACATTATGTGAACTGTCAACTGGCAACTCCACCACAGACTGGGGAGAATAGGCAAAGTAGCTAACGTTAGAGTAGCAGCTGTCAAACTTAGCTAGGGTTAGCTGTTAGCTAGCTAGCTTACCCTTCCCAACACACTCGTCCTGTTACAAAGACATTCAGCTAGCGTTAGGCGAGCTATAGCTGTGATCATTAATGTACTTTACACTTGTATTAATGTCTAACGTTACTTTACATCCCCTGTTGACCTAGCTGGCTAGCTGAGGTCTGGTAGAGTACGTTAAAGGTAACGTCAACGTTACTTGATTAGCGTAAGTAAATAGGCGTGTTAGACACTTTCAAGCCTAGAAACATGTGAAGTTATTGCAGTAAACTAACGTTGGGTTAACTTATAAGCTGTTGTTTGATAGCAGCTGTATGCATCTTGTCAGCTAACGTTAGGTAGCAGAGTCTCCTCTACTGTCAGTTCGGTTGGCCTGGAAACACGTCGGTTTTAGCGACGTTAGCTTAGCATCCACGACCTGCACATCTCCATTTAGGAAAATAAAAGATGTCAGCACGACTTCTTACCGTGATCCTGGTTAAATCCAGCATACAGGAGCCCGTTCCCGTGTGGGTTGGACGGTAGTAAATTCATTATGTTGACAAAACGGTCGAATGCCAAATCCAACAAACGCTGCCTGAAGAGCTAGCAGCTAGCCGGGAACCATTCCTCCAGTTTGACAGGCTGCTGGGAGAGAGAGGAAAACAACTGAGCTTTGGTTCCTGATTCCTCCAGTCTGACAGTCTGCTGCAGAAAGGACAACAACTGAGCTTCGGTTCCTGTCTGCCGAGCTGTCAGTCAAATCCAACTCGGAGTGGATCGGATGACACTTATTTGAGCAGATATTTAATCGTGAGATCCTTTTCATATTGTCGCTTATTACTGGTTTTAACTACAAATGAAGCACATTACAGTCTTCTCGTGGCTTCATAGACAATCTTTGATCAGAGAAGGGTCGAGTGCACCCCGAGTTCAACAGTTCTATTTATCGAATGTTTGATCAACGATTGCCTACCAGTTTCATGTCATGCTGAACACAGAAGCGGTCTTACTGTAGCGTTACTGTTAGATTTACCACACTTAAACTGCAAAAAACACTGAACTGAAAGCAGTGACACCACCGAAGGAAGTGGCCTCCATGCGATCTCTCTTTGTAGTTAGTAACATTCTTCAGGCTAACACCGAATAGATAATGTTCGATGAGTCGATTAAGCAACTGTAAAACAAGTTAAACCCAGTTTGGCTATTCTGAGTTATCATATGGGCATGATTACAAATAGGTGGTAAGAAGCCCCAGTGGCCTAATGGATAAGGCACTGGCCTCCTAAGCCAGGGATTGTGGGTTCGAGTCCCATCTGGGGTGAAATGTTTTGAGCCCCAATTTAGGCCTACAAATTGTGCAAAGATGTCGGATCGATGGAGAAGGTGAAAGGTCAAAAATTAATTAATAGGCGAAGGAAATTAAAATACATGCAGACACATATCAGCATGTAACTATGTAGCATCAAAATACATAAATGGGTAAAGATCAGCTAAGTTAAGCGTTTCCTCAAATAATTACATATGTTATATACAGGTGCATCTCAAAAAATTTGAATATCGTGGAAAAGTTCATTTTTTTCCATAATTTAATTCAAAAAGTGAAACGTTCATATATTCTAGATTCATTACACAGAAAGTGAAATATTTCAAGCCTTTTTTTTTTTTATGTTGATGATTACGGCTTACAGCTCATGAAAATCAAAAATCCAGTATCTCAAATTATTAGAATATTACATAAGACCAATCAAAAAAAGGATTTATAATACAGAAATGTCGACCTTCTGAAAAGTATGTTCATTTATGCACTCAATACTTGGTCGGGGCTCCTTTTGCAACCAGAGAAGAAGAACTGGACCGTTGCTCAGTGGTCCAAAGTCCTCTTTTCAGATGAAAGTACATTTAGCATTTCATTTGGAAATCAAGGTCCCAGAGTCTGGAGGAAGAGTGGAGAGGCACAGAATCCAAGTTGCTTGAAGTCCAGTGTGAAGTTTCCACAGTCAGTGATGATTTGGGGTGCCATGTCATCTGATGGTGTTGGTCCACTGT
>OMLI01037658.1:20051-30396 GCA_900302605.1 Rondeletia loricata
CTCTCTCTCTCTCTCTCTCTCTCTCTCTCTCTCTCTCTCTCTGTATCTGGTATTTCCTTAAGGCATGTCTGTGGTGGTTGTCACAGGGATGTGGCCTTGCCTGTCACAGCATGCTCTACTCTATTAATCCATTTTAGGGTTTTTGGAATTCAGCTTTTAATTTTTTTATTTTTTGCTCGTGGCCTGGAAAATGTTGTCTAAAAGACAAGTGTACAGATGTAACCCTCTTGAACACTGACACCAGATATTGTCTGGCTTCCTCTAAATTGGATGTGTTGGGAAAATACCCTTGTGCCCTTTGTGTGATTTGTGGATAAAATGTGTGTGATGTAACCGGATGTATTAGATCTCCAAAATTGTTGTTGCTAGGCTAAACTCGTTGTTTGACATTGTGATCATGTGCTCATAATATGTTGATGTTTTAAAATGAGATATCCACCATTTGAAAAAGTTAAAGCTTTTAGAGAGAAGACCTGTGTTTTTTTATTCTTGACTAAGGAATTTCAAGTATGCATTCTTTTTTTTATTTTTATGGATCTATAGCCTTTTGGAATAAAAATATTCATTCAACAATTCATTTAATGAACAACAAAATCTCAACATTTTATAATTTGTATAATGTGCTATATGCCACATGTGAAAGATTCCTTTGAGTCTTTTATACATCAATCTGGTATTTGATTAACAGGTCAAGAAGAGAGACCTCCAGAATGGAGGGGGTCGGAGGTCACAAATCTGGAGGGTCAGTTTGAAAAATATGTAATTAAAATGTTACCAATATGATTTTTTTTAATTGATGTGATTTTATATTCATAAATGTAATACCTTTGCTGATTTTATTCAATATGAGAAACAATGTATTACATATCCCTGAAGGGTAACTGTTACAACTTCTCTTTCTTTTTTCTACAGCCCAATTTTTAAACGAAGTCCAGACATGACAAAATCTCCAATGACAAAATCTGAGCAGCTTCTAAGAATAGACAACCATGATTTCACCATGAGACCAGCATTTGGAGGTTAGAAAACTAACGCGTCCCATTAGTGTATAATGTTACTGTTGGTTTAGGTGTTTTTAGTGAAAGTGTTTTGTTGTTAGTTCACACAAGCTCTGTTCATCATAGCAACTTCAGCAGCGATGCTGCAGAGACTGCTTGGTCAGTCATCAAGGCCAGCCTGATAAGACCTGTCCAGTGGTCATTGGTTTGGGGCAAACAGCTGAGCTCTTGGAAACCTGCAAGCTGTACCAGAATTTCCCATTCTAGCAGGCAGAGCTGCATTCTTTATATCAAGAGTTTGAATACAGTCCTTTTGCATCAATATTAGAGGGATTTGATGTCAGCTTTTGAACTAGGATTATGCCCAGATAAAGAAATACAGGCTTTTGTTTTTACTGTAGTAGAAGATAGTAATGGAATATTATTTATTTTGTAATCTTTTTATCTCTCTTTATCTCTTTATTTATCCTTTGAGCCAAATAGCCATGTACCACACGCACGAGAGCTAAACTAAACTGGAAAAACCTGCCGTGAGGGCAGTCACATTCATGATAGCAGAGAGGAACACATGCTGTTTTGTTTTTTATCTGACCACAACTAGTTTTAATCATACTACAGTCTGTCAATATTGCTATGAAAAACACAGTGAGTGGCCCTTGTTGCTGTGTCAGACTTAGACCATGAAGTGCCTCTCAGCTGGCAGTACAAAGGAGAGCTGGATGTCATCCACCGCGGCATCAACTTTGATTCATCGTGACCTAATTATGTTTGGAGGATGATGCAGAGTAGAAAGGCTGAAATAGGTCAAAAGTAGAATCCCGGCCAGACTGGCACAGTCATGGCACAAGCAATGCTCCAAATTTGTGTGACAACTTGTTCTTTTGTAAAAACGATTTAAAAAAAGAAGGTTGAAATAGTCTCTGTATTGGTCATAGTGGCTGTTCTACCTTTTGCCATATCCATAAGGAAACAATAATACCTCGAGGGGAAATTCAGCCAGTGTTCATGCAGAAAAATCACATTTGACATGACTCCGTTTACTTTCAGGGCCTCCGATTCCAGTGGGCGTAGATGTTCAGGTTGAAAGTCTTGACACTATCTCTGAGGTGGATATGGTAAGTATGAACAACTGCATTTATTTCAATTATCGCTCATCTTTGGAAAATAAATGTCACTCTGTTACAGTTTGGGACAAGATACAACGCTCTTTATCTTGTTTTTCCTCCCGCACAGGACTTCACTATGACACTGTACCTGCGTCACTACTGGAAGGACGAGCGGCTGGCATTCCCTAGCACTAACAACCAGAGTATGACCTTTGACAGTCGCCTGGTAAAGAAGATCTGGGTTCCTGACATGTTCTTTGTCCACTCCAAGAGGTCTTTCATCCACGACACCACCACAGACAACGTCATGCTGAGGGTCTACCCTGACGGCAACGTGCTCTACAGTCTCAGGTAGCACACCGACCATTTTGTCTTCTCTGCAGAAGAAACAGTCTTGTTTCTTTGAACAATTTAACCCTCAGGTTTTAATCATCCTGAAAAAATGCTCCAAAAAGATGCTTTCATAATTTTCAGAAAATACATTTAAGAGCCTTTGAATTTGAAAGAATTTGAAAAGCGTGCGTTTCCTTCAAAATGGTCTCAGATGAATATAATCAAGGGATTTGTTGTGCTTTGTCACTACAAATTGATGTCAAACTGATTTTAGATTAGAGTAGAAAGCTTTGTCCAATAGAGATGTAAAAGAAATGTGGCTTTGCCAAAATCAAAATCAACAACAAGGACACCACTAAAAGCAAATAAAACTTACGACAAAAACATACGTGAGCACCGTCTAATAGAGAAGTTAGTGTTGTCATTTTGCTGAGAAACAGTTGCATGTGTGCTTGTGAATGTCTGTGATGGAGTCCTTGATTAAATCAAGCAAGTCAGAAATGTTAACACAAATCAGTCAGATCACCACATTCAGCAACCAAAACACACTGCTCAGTGCGTTCAGTACCTATTCCCACCATTTGTTTTGTTCTTGGTCAAAGTAACGCAATTAGACATTTTAAAGTACTTGCCCTCATTGGTGGGCTGAATAACAGATGATATTATTGTTGGTGTCACTGCTGTTTTTCCTACAGAGTCACTGTCACAGCCATGTGCAACATGGACCTCAGCCGTTTCCCTCTAGATACTCAAACCTGTTCGTTGGAGATAGAGAGCTGTGAGTAGATTCATCAAAATGTCAACAAATATTTACCACATTTCAACAATACACTTTTTATGTAGCATTTATTGGCCTTTTTGTGTTATTGTTATTTTTGTCTTTTCTGTGATACAATTAGTACATATTAACATACAATATTTCCAGTTATAAGCCTCAATCAGTTTACAAAAATCCATTGCTGATGTACAGAGCAACAAAATGTACTTGTACACCTGAATATTTCCCCCCCAGATGCGTACACAGATGATGACCTGATGCTGTACTGGAAGAAAGGTAATGAATCCTTGAACACTGACGAGAGGATATCTCTATCCCAGTTCCTCATCCAGAAGTTTCACACCACTACCAAGCTGGCTTTCTACAGCAGCACAGGTAATCCATAACACAAGCAATTCTTCATAGCAGACTAACCGGGTACAGTACACTGAATACATATGCAAATGTAGCAGGGTAGATGACAATTGAAGTTACAACTTCACTGTATCCCATTCTGTGAAAGCCTTGCAGCCTTTCTATAGCCAGATGTCACTTATCAGCTCACAGAAGCAACCTGGAGTGTAGAAAGGATTTTGCCTTCTATCTATCCCTGCCAAAATGGTATATCAAGAGTTAACATATGACGTTCTGTGTGCAATATTTCTCCTTCCTAGGCTGGTACAATCGTTTGTACATCCACTTCACCCTGCGGCGCCACATCTTCTTCTTCCTGCTGCAGACCTACTTCCCTGCTACTCTTATGGTGATGCTGTCCTGGGTTTCCTTCTGGATCGACCGCAGGGCCGTCCCCGCCAGGGTTCCTTTAGGTAGAGGAGCTTCTCCCTCTCAAAAGAAACCTAGCACTATCATAAGATGTTCCCCTAACTTTGAAACCAGAACCAGTTTGAGAAATTATGACATATTCATAAAATATATGAAAAGGAGAATCAGAATCAGATTTATTGGCCAAGTAAATTTAACACATACAAGGAATTTGTCTTAGTGGATTGCTCCTGTAGGTCACATAAAAAATAAAGTCGACACAAAAATAAAAAAATAACAAGTACCATAACAAGTAGTATAAAAAATTAGAAGTAGAAGTTAAGGAATAGGTCTTTGAACGAGGTAGTATATAAAGAAGTAATACACAAGTATAAGTAGTATATAGAAAACTAAGAAGCAAGGTGGCGTAGCGAGTCTGCCCTTCAACTGGAGGATCTGGGTTGCAGCCCTCATGTCAGCAAGCGTTCGCCCTGCTGAAGTGTCTTTGAGCAAGATACTGAATCTCTACCAGCTGGAGGGTTGCTGCTCTGTAGCTGAGCCTGACCTTTGACCTCCCTGCGGAGGTGGGGAAGCGAAAAGAGAATTTCCCTACAATAAAGTATCATAACAAATAAACAAACAAACAAATTAATTAATAAAGAAATGTATTACTAACTAGTGGGATTAAAAAAAAATTATAAGCCCGTACTAGCTTGAATGAAATGCCGTTTTTATGTCCTTTAGCTTTTGGTTTTGTCTGCCCAACACTGATGATAATACAAAAAGACACAAGGGCTGGAGTCTGTAAACTGTGTGTATCCTCCACTCCAGGCATCACCACAGTGCTGACCATGTCCACCATCATCACTGGGGTCAACGCCTCCATGCCCCGAGTCTCCTACATCAAGGCAGTGGACATCTACCTCTGGGTCAGTTTTGTCTTCGTCTTCCTGTCGGTGATAGAGTACGCGGCGGTCAACTACCTCTCCACCGTACAGGAGAGGAAGGAGAGGAAACTACGGGATAGAGTAAGTGTTATTGAATGTGATTTTCTCTGTGGCTATTCATTACCTGCAGTTAAAAAAAAAAACGTCACCTATAACACGTGGATCTTTTTTCGCCCCTGCTGTGCTGTTAATGATTCACCATGACAGTTTAGATGGTTTATTCACTATGTGGACATTTTCACATTTCCAAACCAGTGTAATGATCTCTTGCAGAAGTTTATATATAGCCTGATGCAATTATCTGTATTGCCTTACACATAGTTGAAAGTATCCAATATACTGACCATCATATAATAAGATAATCCTAATGAGTATAGCACGTAACAAAGTCACAAAGTGCTTAGAAAACAAATACAACATAAGCTATTTTTTAAATAATGTTTCCAAAAACATTATTTTTTTTTAAAACTATTTTTGGAAACATCCAAAAGACGAGGGGCCCTTCTAGCAAAAGCCACATGACCTTTTAGTCTTAATCTAGAGTTTTTAACAGTAAATAGAACTGTATTCTTGCCAAAAGTCTGTTCATCCAACAAGGAGTAAATGTTTGCCGCACAGTCCCACCGACTTATTCAGATCACTCATCTGTTTTTATTTGTAACTTATGCAAGTAAAACTAAGTATGCAAACGTCGCTCTTAGGTTTTTACCTGCTTAAATTATGAATAAAAACAGATCAGTTATCTGAATAAGTCACTTATCCTTGCTTTTTAATGCTTTTTTCCCCTCCTGCATTTGGCCAGCACCTCACAGATTTGGATCTGTGCACAGAACATCATATCCTTACTTTACACATCTGTTCATTTTTAGTTAAAAGGTCAGATACAAAGATTGGGTCGGCTTCATTAATTATCAACAAAATGTTAAAATTAAACCCGAATTCCCCAGGGAGCCAATATAACTTAAACGCTCTTTGGAGGCCGATGTTGAGAGACTAAAATGGGAGTCATATGGTCTCTTCTTTTAGTTCTTGTTAAGATTGTAGTTGCTGCATCCTGTATTAGTTGCAAATGAGAAACAGCGAGAATACAGAGACTCATGACAGCCAAGAAAAGATTAAATAGAAGCATAAATAAAGAAATCTCTAAATCAGAAAATGACAATAATTACCAAATTTTCCAAAATATTTCTAAACTGGTAGAAACTAATAATTTATGTGCATTTCCAGTAAACAGATACATATTTTTCTAAATTGGCTCACTTTCAGCTGCTCTCGGACTATGGCAAATAATTCTTGGGCCTACAGCTTGTGCACTATATTGCTGTTGTACTGTGATCCTTCATCTGCCAAATGTTGTGGCATATGGAGCCAAATTGCCCACATATCCTAAGGAACATTTCCAGCAAAAACATCCCTCTTTAAATGTTTCATGCCAAAGTAATTTAAAGGCCCAGAGCGTTGTGACAAAATTTTTTTACCTAAGACTTCAGAGGACAAACTAATATACATATTGATATTCTCATTTCAGTTTTTTAAAAGTTTCAGTGTTTTTTGAATGAACAGAATTTAACCTGAATTGACCTGTACTAGATTTCAAAGTGATGGTTTACTTTATAGTTGCTCTTGTTTTTCTGATCTCATCGGTGCATTTTTAACTTTGTCTTTTCTTTTCACCTCTTCTCCTCGCTCAGCTGCCGTGTACATGTGGCATCGGTAACCCCGACGAGATGATGATGGACCCCCATATCACGGGCTACGGGGCCATGGATGTCACCACAGGGGATTACGGGATGCCGGAGAACGGTGGCCGCCAGGAGAGGATGTTGGCCCAGGTGGCACTGAATGACCCCCAGATCACAAGCCAGGTGAAGCCATCCAGGGGCTACGTGAACATTTGGATAGATACCCATGCCATAGACAAGTACTCACGGGTCGTCTTTCCTGGAGCGTACGTGCTCTTTAATATCATCTACTGGTCCATCTACTCATAACCCTGGACCCGTGAGTGCATCGTCTTTGAGAGCGAGCCACAGTGGGACTCCGGTAACTTGGTTCACGTGTGGAGAGCAAGAGTGATGACATTGCCCATGATGTTTTTCGCTGACGCAGAGACAGAGAAACTGCTCGTATAAGATGCATGGGGGACCGTTGCCTTCTTGACCCAGCCACTTAAAACGGATCAGATTAAAAATGATCTGTGATAATGTGCTCAAGAAAACAGGATTGTCACGGTCATTGGTTTTCTCACTCAATTAAATCGTATTAGTATTATAAGTGTCGTACTGCTGATGGAAAGACATTTGGACTTTGGCCCTTAACTGCACAGAGAGGTGAACACAAACACGGACTTATGTGCAGCCTGACTGAGCTATGTTTTCAGTTTTCGATTCAGTGATTCGATGCAGTGATTCTCAACACACACAGCGTTTGGCATCACAACAACGCCACTGTGAAAAGAAACGCTGTACGTTCACATCACCTTTCCTGAAGGTGCGGATCTCGGACATTGCCAGTGTACAGATAGAACCCCTTTCCCCTCCATATGAACTAGTTGTAGCCTTGACAATCCACGACCCACTGAAAATCTCAAAACCTGATAGGTCATTCTTTATCTTGAAGTTTCCTTTTTCTTTTACGGTACTGTAGTATGATTCAGTAGATGTTATACATTTTCTTGTGATATTTGTATCAATGCAATTATTTAGCTGTCAAGCTACTGTATCACATTTGTTTGATTTGTTAGTAAACATGAACAAATACGGCTATTCACTTATACAAATGTACAAAGAAACATATATGTTTAGCAAACCCCAAACATACTGAATATGATATAACTATATATTTCTTTTTTATACAACTGAAGCTTCATCTCCTGTGTTTGGCGTTGTGAGGCTTTGAGGTTCACTACTACCTACAGTATTAGTTGCTAGTTTTATTATGTCTTTCTTTCTTTCTTTTTTTAGCTTAATACAATAATATAATCTGGTAGATTGCCTTTCACAAAGGATGTACACAAAAAATATCTTTTGGCAGTTTATATACATAGACAATTTAACTACCAAAATTACAATTATTACAACTCAACTCTGGAAAGATGTTATATGGGGAGAGATGTTTAATAAATGTGATGTTTTCTGAAAATGAGACATTTATTTGAGCAGAGCTTAAGTGCAGAACACTGCAATTAAATGAAGCAACAGAACCACAATACTATACCTTCAGCTCTCTGCATGTAGTACATTTATTTTGTACAAATGAAATACATTGAACTGAACCTTGACTTTATCCGCAAAAATCTATTAAAATAAAATAAAACACACACACACACACACGCACACACACACAAAAGCACATAACAAATCACCACATCATATACTTTACAAACAAAAAAAGAAATTGCCACTTGATAAGACCACGAGACATGCTGTTGCATACGCCTTTTATCAGGCCTATGTGATTTAAATTATCATCTGAATAATGGAAGTGAATGGGGGTGTGGGGGCTAAAATCCATTTCACATCTCACTCTCTGCTAACACACTAGAGGGACCCAGAGTGACATACTTTGTTAAATGAGTCCCATACCACGTGTAAATACATCCTTTTCAAAAGTTGGATATTTTGCTGTGGAAATTATTCATTCAAAACAGTATGCTAGTGCTATTCACCTTTCACCTTGAATTAATTAAGTTAATTATGAATGGATAGAAAAAGCTTTCAGCAATAAAACATTTCCTCTGCAATTATCTAGAGTCGTTTTTTGGTTTTTTTTTCATGGCCACTCAGATGACAGCACTCATGCAGCAAACAAAGCTTTACCTTGGTGATGAACAAGCTCAATTAGTGCTAAATGAATAAAGACAAGGCTCCACAGCTGTCACACGCCCAGCTAGTGTGTGTGTGTGTGTGTGTGTGTGTGTGTGAGAGAGAGGGGGAGAGATGTATTGTATGTGTTTTCTGTCTGTATCTTTGTTTGAGGTTAATTGGGGGTTGCTGTCAGTCACAGGAGGAGAAGTGTTGAACAGCGCCCAGCAAGCTGACACCAACACCGCTTCCTAACATGTCTGTCAGCTTACTTTACGCCCCACTGGTGCAGTCTCCATTGTGTGTCGATTAAGTGCCATCGAAGGGAATCACCCATGTGTTGGCTATTGTCTTATTCAGGGATCTGCTCTGTGAGCCATGTGCTTTATTTCACATGATACCTCATGATTTTGGCCTGAAGTGTTGGCAAGTGACTCCGCAAACTGATAACTTGAAGAGATCTTGACTCTGTTATTAGATTGTTATAAATGTTGTTTTTTAGATTGAGGTCTGCCTTTATTAGACTGCTAACCTTTCTGCAGCAAAGACTCAGTAGAAATTATCATCATTTTATATAGCCTGATGTTGAAATCGGTTTCACTGGAGAAAAACAAAACTGCCACTAGAGACAAATGTGAAAGCGATTGCATCGATTGAGCGATGCAGCAAATAAAACCTCTGTCCAATCCCATGATATCTCTCTTTCCACATTATGCACACGTTAACAAGCGTTCAATATTTCAAGTTGCCCTTTAGATATTACAAGTTGATCCATTACAGTGATCACACCAAGCCAGAGAGATGAGAGGTGCTATGATACACACATGCAGGCGTCCCTTAGGAAGGTTGGCTTGACAGCTACGATGTATGGATGTGCTCCTCACGGCAGTGTGCCTCTGAAATGGAAGATGAAACAGACAACAGAATACATATATATGAGTGTGTGTGTGTGTGTGTGAGTGAGTGTGTGTGTGAGTGTGTGTATGTGGCCCACCTAAGAGTGCGGTCTACATATGAATGTGTTCGTGCCTTAACCTCAGGGCAGCCAGTTCATGTCCTCTCCAGCAGACACTCACGAACCCAGACACACTGGTGATGAGCAGTGTTGGGCAAGTTACTTTTAAAAAGTAACTAGTTACAGTTACTAGTTACTTCTTCCAAAAAGTAACTACGTTAGTTACTCCGTTACAAATTATAAAAGTAACTAGTTACTTCAGAAAGTAACTATTGCGTTACTTTCAAGTAAATTTTTTAATGCTCAAATGTGACCCCACCTCCACCCCTCTTTAACGGAACATAAAATACATGTGCATGTTCAATTATTTATGATAAATCTGAATATTATAATGAAATGGACACTTAATACAATACATTATTAACATAAACAATGTACACAAATCTAAACTATTTTAATGTTGCTGTGGGACAAAGTGAGACTAGCCTCCAATCAAATGCCATGTATGTAGATATAATTACTATGTTTATATAGTGGATCAATACAAAATAACACAATAGATGTTTTGGAACTTTTGATATTTATTGTCCCTCAACAGTTTGAATTACTTGACACGACGTGGATAGGCACTTTTGCCCAGGGCATAATGTGCATTTCACGATACATTCGTTCCTTTAATTTCTT
>OMLI01037668.1:0-13789 GCA_900302605.1 Rondeletia loricata
TGCAAATTAAGTTTACAGGAAAAAAATTTTTTAATAAATACATACATGTGCTTACAGTGCTTAACAACTTACAAGCATAATCAACTTGTTATGTAAAGCTGGACACATTTCAGTGCTTAAGCAAAAAAAACCTATGTTATTTACATTTCCGGGCTTTTATTTTGACGGCTAAACGCTTTAACCGGAACTCTTACTGGTTACTTGAAGTAGCTTAACGAATGTAATCGAAGCAGATCAGCGACAGCGTGAGTTTTCCCCGAGTTAAGTGTACAAACTTAAACTAATGACAATTCCATCTATATTAGTCAAAGACTCTAGTATCTGCCAGTGTGTCAAACCAAGATTAAATTTTTAAACACAGTATCAACAGTGTTACAGATGATGATGTCTGCTGTGTAGTAGTACATAGTCTATGTAATAAAATATCGATACTTGGCGCCAGTGTATCGATAACGTGTCGCAAGAGGAAGTACGACGATATATCGCTGTATCGATTTTTTGTCCCACCCCTAAGGTCTAGCAGTGCAGATCTGGGAAAAAATATATTTACATGTAGCGTCAGATATTTTAATGCCCTGAGGTGCAATTCATATTCTTCAAAAACACTCAACCTCATAAATGGACACATCTCTTGCAAGAAAAGAAAAGCCAAGCTCTCCTATGTTTTCTGTTTTCAAAAAGTATTCAAATTCCTTTTTGCCCAGGTCTGCAGCAGAATAATATTAATGCGGATGGAATGTATTCAATGAGTGAGCGCAGCAACATCAAAGCAGAAATAACATTTGTTTAACTGATTTCACAACTAAGCCTTAAAATTTCATAACTAACCCTTTCCTTGCACAATCATTTGGCACAATATACTGATTAGGGCTGCCTGTCACGATATAACATTTTCATAATACGATTATCATGGCAAAAAATATCACGATAATGATATTATCGCGATATCTATAGCAATCATTTTAAAAATTATGCGATCACTTAAAATTAATCTTTACGTTAATTTTGTTTACGTTTGTTTGTTTTCTCTTTAAAAATGGAAAACAACTGATTACAATTAATTTTTCATGGCAGTCAACAAATAAAATTAATCCAGATTATCAACTGAAACAGTCACATGAAGTTAAATAATCCAGCCACGATATATAGTGGCTGGATTATATACATATTAGTATTTTCATTTTTTAAATACCACGATTATCGCAAAACCGGTATATCGCAACACCCCTAATACTGATACATAATTCAATATCTATCATATCTCTAAGCTAGGAGGGAGCAGGAATGGAAACAGATGCACAAGAAAATAAAACCTTAAGCAGACAGCAGATGTAAGTGCTGTATTAACACTGACTATTCATAGCCAGTTGGGTGCCATGTGGAGATGTGCAGGAAGCAGCAAGAATCAAGGCAAAACTTGCTGTGGCTAAGGAAATATAACTACATAGAAACTTTGCATCTTGTGAAGAGTCTATAAAATACAAAATATATAACTTCTTTTTGTCCTCTGGATAGGTAATGTTGGGTATTGTCCAGTTATTGTTTAGGTGTTCTGAGGTGTGGTTCCCATGCAGACTAATACCTGTGAATACCAAAAAACAGGTTAAGTTGGGAAAAGCCTTATAGCAAACTTTGAACAGTAAATTCATTATATCTTTATTGTGTGCAAGGTGTCTGTGTGTGTGTGTACCAGCAGCCAACTAAAATAATCTGAGAAATAGGCTCAAGGTGCCAGCTATTTGTTTCCACATTCAATGGCATGCTAAAGGTAAGGAATGTACAGATGACAGTTCTGCCTAGCAGGAACGTCAAGCATCTGGCAAAGTATTGTTTAGCACTGAGCCATTTTTGGCAGTCATGCATGTGCATCTGGACGAGGCACTGCTTTTGCTATCCCTTAAATTATGACTGTATTTTGAAATCTTTATGGATCTGTTGTACTGTATGTGCAAGGGTTGCTTGTTGGGTAACATGCACACTGGAAAGTCCTGCAAAATAACTATTTTTTTATAGCTGTTTATGTTTATGTTCCTGTGGATGGTATGAATAAATCTTTTAAATGTGGTGGATGGTGCTGTAGATTAGTACCTGTAGTAGTTGGGTTTAAAAGGACCATTCTTGTTCAGGCCCAAGTACTTGGCCTGTTCATCAGAGAGCTCTGTCAGGTGGGCATCAAAAGTAGGCAGATGCAAGCTGGCTACATATTCATCTGAAATGCACAGACACAATTATATAAGAGATCAAAATGAAATATTTTTGATTCACAAAAGGCTCAACATAGGAAACCAACTTATGTCTACTTAGTAGAATTGTACAGAACAGTCAGAGCCTGACTTGCATTATCACTTATATAACACCAGAGGGCATGAGTACGGTCAGAGGGGGATATTTTCAATTTCCAGCTTAGCCAAATCTAAAACTTGTGGTATCAAAATGTACATGCTAGGGAGATCGAGGAAGAAGCTCATCTGCACACCCTTGTGCCAGAATATACAGCCCAACCATGAGTAATGTTGCTTGTGGGTTTTGAAGATAACACTTCAAATACTACAGGTCAAGGTATTATAATAATAATAATAATGGATTGGATTTATATAGCGCTTTTCCAAGTGCTCAAAGCGCTTTACAGAAACCATTATTCTTTCATACACATTCACACCGGTGGTGGTAAGCCGTAGCCACAGCTGCCCTGGGGCAGACTGACGGAAGCGTGGCTGCTAATTTGCGCCAACGGCCCCTCCGACCACCACCAAGATCATTCACACACATTCACACGAGGCAAGGTGGGTAAGGGGTTAGGTGTCTTGCCCAAGGACACGTCGGCATGTAAATTCAGCAGGAGCGGGAGTCGAACCGCCAATCCTTCGATCATTGGACGACTGCTCTACCTACTGAGCTACAGCCGCCCCCGTATTGAATGCTCAATACTTGTTTTACTGCATCAATAAAGACCTCAAAAAAAAAAAAGGTAAGCATCCATACATCCTTACCCATCTTCTTGGGAAGCAAGTAAACATCCTGTTTGTATCGTCCCTCAGGAGCATTGTACAACTCAATAAGAGCAAGGGCCTACAAGAAACACATGTCAACAATACTGTTTTGAATGGATGCAGATCAAGCATTATGGATTACTAAAGCATTCAACTGCAATACAAATAACAGACTGATTACTGAATAATTATTGCTAATTTATAAACAGAAACAACATGTCACTGCGAGAGTATACTATTATGTGCCATTGTTTCCTCCTGTGCAAGCAGGACTCAGTTTCACTCTTATCTTAGTGAGACAAACTCAGCTCAGATACCTTTCGTTTCTCTCTATTGTTTTCTTATTAGAGACGACATTCCCAGGTCAGAGCACATTTCTTGTCATCTACCAGCATGGCTAAATTATTACAGCAAATGAGGAAGCAGATGCTAAACTCTGCATGCTCTGCTATCTGCAGTAGACTGCAGCTCTAACCAGTGTGGCGGTTAGCAACTGTACTACAGCCAACTTACTGTAGGCGGCTGAGTTGGTAGAGTCAACATGTTACCTGAGTGGTGGCTGTGATGGACAAGACAAAGGTAGGGACAGTGGAGCAGCTGAGGTTCAGGAGGCGACCCTAAAGAAACAAAACAAAAATTTTGTTTAAACAGGTTTAAATTTAGCCACAAGTCAAGTACATGCATGACTGCACTGTTTTGTTGGAGTGAGTGTACCAAAATAAAGAACCGTTGCATGTCAACATTTTGCTATGGTGCTGTGGTCTTCAAGAGCCAAATTCAATTCAGTCAGTCACTCAGTAAGACACTTCACTGGTCTATAACTGGGTCCTATCATGGATCCTTCATGATTTGATAAAAATCATTTTCTACAAATCGTCTGTTTTTACTAAGCACTACCTAATTGATAAAAGGAAGTAAATGTTGTATTATTGTGAAAATCTAACTTAAACTATAAATCTTCACATCTTGATCATTTTTGACAACTCCCATAATCCTCTGCTTGTATGCAAACTAATTTAGATGACATCCAATGAAGGGAGAATGGACTTCTGGGTTCTTCATTGATTAGCTTGCATTGACTGCTGCGATACAGTGATGTATGTTGATAATATATAGACAAATCTTTTTATGATCTAAGACAACACATACTCTAGTATTTTCTAATAAAGCACATTGTTGTATAAACAGTGATTCTATAAATATATGTAATATGTTATAAGCTATGTTTGCTCGGTTGCTAACATTAACTAGCAAGCCAAGTAGCCTAACATCACTGTGTTCTCCACAGAAGAGATTAACAAAGCTGACCTATTAGGAAGCCAGAGAGATTAACGCAGCTGATCAATTAGGAAGCCAGAGACCTGAGATCACATTCAAATAAACTGCTACTTAATTTCATGTGCCTTTGCCACAAATGCAGCGCGTGACTGTACAGAATCTGCACTTATCGTATATGGTTGATAGAAAAATGGGTGCAACCTATCACCTCAGCCAGGAGGATGACCCTCTTGCCATCAGGCCAAATGACGTGATCCACCTGAGAGCGTACTCTCTCCCAGGTCAGCTCAGGGGTCCGAAGGCTTGCCTGGAGGAGAGGAGAATATCAGTCACCAAAACAGTACAATATAATACCAATACAATGTGACTGCACTGACCCTAGCCTGCCTTGAACCAAGGACATCCTTAAATGCTCCTTGCACACTGGTTAGAATTGGGGCATCTCAAACATACTGTCTGTGGTAGATATTTAACTTTGAATTGTGCCATTGTAAATACTAGTTTAATACTACCATACAAAATAATTCAGATGACGATCACAAATATGTTCTCATAATTGTCTACATTTTAATGTAAGAATTTATCTTAAGAGCTCAAGCTTGCTCACCACATCAATCTCAGTATTGGAGTGGCCCATGTTGCAGACAATAGAGCCGTTCTTCATACGGTCCAGCTGGTCTCTGGTCACCACATTCTTATTGCCTACAGAAAGACACAATCAACCAGGATCAATCAGTATACAACCTCTGCATCCACATACGGCCTACTAGTGTAGAGCCCTCAAGGGACAATGCAAAGGGTCATGAACTTAAAAGCATTTATTGATGTCAGGCAGGCATAGATTGAAAGCCTATAAATAAATTTAATCCCACATCAGTGCATCCCACTGAGTAGTTACATAACCCTGGTTTGAAGCGTAGTTACCAGTGCATGTGATGATGATGTCCATCAGGCGAATGACCTCATTGAGCTTGACCACCCTGAATCCGTCCATGCTGCTCAGACACAAGAGAAGGAAGAGGTTCAGACAGAGCAGGAAGCTCATTGCGGAGAGTGACTAAGAGGGTAGTATCTATACTTTGTTATGTTATACTTTTGAGTACAAGTTGAATGTTAGTCATCTGACAGTTTTGCATAGCTGGATGATTTCCCCCAACAATTGCATAACCCTTGGAATGCCTATGACTATCTGGCTAGTTCAAGCAGCTGTACTATGGTCTTATTCCTGCTGCCATTTCTCCTATTCATAAAACTTTGACATTCAACATATTCAGCACTTCCATCTTCCCAGTTCTTGTTTCCTGAACCTCACCAGGCCTGCAGGGCACAGATGGGATCAATCTCTGTAACATAGACAATGGATCCCAGAGCTTTCAGAGCAGCACAGCAACCTTTCCCAACCTGCAAAGACAGCATGATATATGACCAACAGAGTTACATATTCAGATTACTCTCACCTAAGTAAAGAATATGACACATTAAACAGAATATGTATACACAGAGTACCTCAGTACAAAACCATCAAGGCTCTGGTTATTTAATATGACAAGCCACTAAATCTGAATGCCCCATTAGGTTTGAAATATTAACATCATCTAGACTCAGCAATAAGACAAACTCGTTAAGCCATGTCAAAGATATGATCCATACAATGACCTGTAAATATTGTCAAATGAATTGTGAAAACAGCCATCAGTGTTAAAGTCTATGGTCTGTGTGTGCTCTTCATTTGGTTTTCTCGCCCTCCTTGCTGCTTTTGTAGGGTGATTTACTAGTCTACCATCTACCAAAGGGAATCAAGCAAAAGTACTTGGTTGCACATCATTGGGGCTACTGTTTGTAAAGGTCACTGTCAGTTTTATTTCATTTTGGGTTAGCATTGCAATGTGTCATCACAACTAATTTCACAGCCATATGGTAATGAAAAATATTCCATGTAGCATGTTTATGTTAAAAGAAGAATCTTACCTCACCGTATCCACATACAACCACCTGTTTCCCTCCAAACATGACATCTGTGGTTCTCTTCAAGCTAGAGAGGTTAGAGACATAAAATTAGCAACCTGAAAAACGATGTCAATCTGTATCTGTTCAACTCCAAAATGTGTGTATTTTATCTTTATATAGATGTCGTTGTTTGTACCAAAAGTTGCCCCCACATTTATAGACCCTGCCTAAATTGTCATGTCAAGTGATGTTCTTACTTTAATAATATAACATAGTATGTCTTATGAGTATTTAGGCCTTGAGGTAGCCTAAATGTCTTTCTGCAGTTCTTGATAATAGGTCTATGGAATATATTGCAGGTTTTATATAGTTTCTTTTTCCTTGGGCTTGGGGGAGGATCATCTGCTTCCTAAAATTTGCCAGGTGGAGGGTCATGAAATGTTCAACTGATGAACTTGCCATTTTTTATTTTGAATGTTTTTTATTTTGCAGAATTCTGTTTTACATTTGTATCTCTATATCTTTGTAAGACAATGTTCCTTGTCAGTGGAGCATTTTGTTTCAGCCATTATCATAAACCTGCTGACGCAGCGCTATCCAGCAATGCACAGAAAAGCTCTGATACAATCATGTAGGGGCACAAAGAGAAGTACAAACTTTAATTAAGTTTTGTGCAGTGAAATTAAACGGTGTCTGTAGTATCTTTCACCACCCCATTCACTTGATAAACCTTAAATTTAGATTTGTAGCCAACTGATTTGTAGCCTACTAAGTCTTACTACAAATTTAATTTGATATAAAAAAACGTTAAAAAATGACATTTGCTGAAATTGATAAAGAATAGAATAGCATAAAATAGATTGTGTTGAAATTGGGTTAATGGCATAGTATAATCAATATGACAAACAAATTAGAATAGAATATATGATTTATCAAATAATCAATGTTGGTTTAAAAGAAGAAGAGATACAACTATACTAATACAGGGTTGTACAGCAGAGTTGTGCCTGTATTGCTACTTGTATATTGATTAATTCATCATTCTGTTTCTTTGATCCCATTGTTTCAAGGCTTTGAGGAACGTAATGAAAAAAATGCTTGCGAGAAGGTCATCAAAGCTTTAATTAAAGAGGTCTAAATTTCTCTATATATCTCCCCAAACAGCAATCAGTTTTCTAGATCTGAAAAATTTGACAAGTAATGGCTGCGAGATGCTGAGCTTCCTCAGTTGCTGCTGGAAAAGAAACAGCCAACAGATGTTCTTGTTCTTGTCCCACTTGAAGGTGTTGGTCATGGCGGAGCTCCAGGTTGTTGACAACATCCTTAGCAATAGAAAACTATGCAGAGAGCTAAACTCTGCATCTCCAACTGTACTTAGTTTCTTCATCATTTTAAGCGTTAACATGGGAAAAATCGTACCTAGCTGGATAATCAAGTGGGGTTTGCATTGAAAAGGGCAAGTTATTATGATGTGCATTTCAGAAAAGCACATATTGGTAAGCCAAACACCGATATAGGTATTTCATAATTGTCAAGGAAATGACAAAAGCAATAAATACTGTAGGCCTACAGTATTTTATTCAGATATTTCCTAAATTCTCTTTTGTTGAATAGAAAAGCTACAGTACATCACTACAATGGTTGTAACATAGGCTAGACTTTGTTGTTGTTCAGCCTTCTAAGAATCAAATACCTATAACCCGAACTCACTCACCCATCCAGGATTGACTCTCTGCAGCAGTAAAGGTTGTCAAACTTCTGTTTCGTCACAGAGTCATTTACATTCATGGCTGGCACACACAGTTTTCCGGCTTTAGACAGCTGATACAACCTAGGAAGAGGAAAGAGGAAGGGAGAAACTTTACACCTCATGTTGGTTAGTATTGCTGTGTGTGTGTGTGTGAGTGAATAATCTATTGGAAGTGCACATTGATCCCAATAAATTACCTGTGAACCCCAGTGACACTCTCCTCTACAATTCCCCTGATCTTCTTGAATACATTGGGGTATTTCTTATACACCCAGTGTGTCAAGTCTCCTCCATCATCAAGGATCTAACATAGACAGCAAGAGGAAACAATGCTGATTTTGCTTCATTATCAACAGTGTTAGTGGAGGAATAGTACTGACACAGAAAGGGGTACTTGCAACTAGCACTGCTTCATTCCTTCTATTGGCGCACAGCCAACAAAAAACAACAAAAAACATAAAATTGCACACCGATATTTCTATTTTTGTGAGCCTTTTATTGTGAGGCTGATATTGAAGTATAAATTGTCGTATGTGAAATAAATGGCTGCTCTTCTGGTGTTTTTGTGGGTCTATGAGGCATTTGTTTGTCCATGTTGGTCACATGTCGCAGTCTACTGTTACAAAAACTAATAGGGATACTTGAAGAGTGGACTGCCCACTCTCCAAAAGAGAATAAGAACGTTTTCTACGTACCATGTTAGTCTGCCAACCCTCTGTGTTGACACAGCGATCAATACACCACCAGAAGTCATCCTCAGACTCTCCCTTCCAGGCAAAAACAGCCACACCTGAAACATAACAAGTGGGTAACATCTTGAGGAAAAATTCCACCCATCCTAAATAAAAAAATCACGTGTTTTCTCTATGATATTGGAAAGTTCAGTCTAGATTGGTGAACATGAACAAGTCCCTCTCAGCTCCCAAAAAAGAAGCAGGCGAACCAAAACTAGAGTCTGTGATGCCATTAAAGAGACACTTTAGGGAGTTGCATAAATTACAATGAATGAGGCCAAATTAATGGACACAGTGACAGTAAGATGGGTGAATTTATAGAGAGATGGATACATTTTCTGATTCAGAACTGTTAGCACAACAATTATATCAAGATTATTTGGGGGTAAATTTAAACAAAGATTCTACATTACATATTCATTGTCATTTAGTACAGCTCCAAAGTACAGCTGTTCAGGTTCTAGCTTTAAGAGACAGCAGTTCAAGTTCACAAATAGTGGTTGATCTGTGCAAGGCCACTGAATTAAAATGTATGAATTCTGTTTTAGGGTGGATTCTCCCTTTAATGGAAAATGACAGCATCTATAAGACTGATTCTGACCAAAGTTGATACTGAGATTAGTGCAGCAAAAAATATGGAAGTCACAATACTGACTGCAAATTCCTAATCAAAAGAGGCTATTTGTTTTTAACAGGGGAAACAATGTTTCAGACAGCCTTCTAAATGTATACTGGTACTGTGCATAATCTGTGACCAACAAATCAAGTTGATAGTCTGAGAAAAGCTTGAATTTTAATCAAACTGAGCGAAGCCTGAGCATAAGCATCTAATTTTTCACCCCCTCAATTATTTTTCCAAATGCTGGACAGAAGAATTGCGCTATGTTTTTTTGCCAATGTTATGTGCCTTGAATGAGATAGGCGGGATACTAAGTTATTACCTCCACCAAGGAGGTTATGTTTTTGCCTGTTAGTTAGTTTGTCTGTCGGCAGGATATCTAAAAAACCTATGAACGGATTTCCATGAAATTCGGTGCAGATAGGCCTTGGGCCAAGGAACAATTGATTCGATTTTGGTGGTGATCCGGATCTGGGATTTCCATCAGTAGACAATTATAGTTTTTAAGCCATAACTATGAAACTAACAGAGATAGGGACTTGATTCCAAATCCTAAGGATATGTTTGCAGGGTCAAGAATCAATTAACTTAACATTTAAATGATAACAATGATGTCTTTGGTTGTAACAGCAAGTTGGAGAATTGTTCAGTGTTGGCAGAGGTTTGCGCTCTCCGAGTGCATTCTAGTTTCATGACAACTATATGTCTTTGTCCCCTTAAATCAGCTCAACATGTAGTAGACCATGCACAGCAGGAAATTACAGGAACAGTAGACACAAACCCAACCCACAAACCCAACCCCGGGACAAAAAAAACCCATTGCACCGTGTCCCATCAACAGCCCCTAAATCTGTTGTGAGCCTCTCAGGTCATGAAAGCCTACTGTGGAAATGCATACTTAACCATCACTTAGCAACCACAGATAAAGGGCTTAAGTAGTGCTGTTCCTTCAATAAATGGCAAATCTTACATGTTCTCATCATCTCTGCAGGGCTGATTTTCCAAGAGTTTATTAAACATTTCTTAACAGTATCCTTGGTTTTAAAGGACACAATATGGTCACAAGGCAAAGCATACCTCTGCCCATAAGAAAACACTGTTATACTAATAATGTGGTCCATTATAAACATAATAGAGCTAATAAAGTGCAATGAAATTATTTCTAATTTCCATAACTCAGTGCCAATAAAGGACAAAGACAGTGTCCATTACCAGTATTCAGCCCCACAAAGTTCAGTCTAGTTTACCATCAGCGTTCAAAGAACCCCAGGTAATGTAAGCCATGGCCTCTGAGCTCCAAAGGTATATGTTCTTCAAATTCTCTGCTGCTTACCATTCTCTGAGAGGGCAGCAGCCACTTCGTTCTGTGTAGAGTATATGTTACATGCAGTCCAGCGGCACTGAGCCCCGAGAGCCACCAGAGTCTCAATCAGCACCTGAAGACATACAGGTAATTTTGAGTAAGAGGTAAGCAGGAAAACCTGACAAATAAGTTCAAGACAGAAATTGATTGGTCAAAAAGGGAACTGTATACTATTCATTCCAAGCACATTTTATTACCTAACAACACAGAAGTTGAGAGGGATTCAGGTCGACTCAGTAGGATGGACTCAGTGGGATCAGCTGGCACCTGTTTTTTTTTAATGTATTTTTTTAGGTAGCTGTTGCTAGCTTGCTAGTATAATGCTGCATTCAAGATACTGGTTGCAAAGCCAACAAATGGAGTAGAAATCTATTCAAAGGAGTAGTAATGTCAAAATCTGTGACATTTTAAAGCTGGCACAACTAGATGTGAAAATGTTTAGCTTTCATGCTAGATACTTCTCCTTACTGTTGTTATGATGACAGGTACTGACATCAAACCAGGTGACAGATAATCTTCAGGCACACAGCCAATTATGTATTTTTATGAAAATACTGACAAATCCAACATTCTTTATTCATTTAACACTCAACTAATACAAGAAGTGGTGTTGAGTCAGAATAAACTCCTGCTGTCTAAGCAGTAAGTAGTGTAGAAAGTGTGATTCAAATTACCCTAAAATCCTATCTTAATTAAGCACTCTCGCACTGCAGCCTTGGCTTAGTTTTTGAAGTTCAAAGTCACAGAGAGATATCTTACGGCAGTCTGGGCAGTGATGTGAGTGCAGCCCACAATTTTGGCCCCTGCCAGTGGTTTCTCACCCTGCGCTCTCTTCCTGAGTGAAATCAGTGCTGACATATCTGAAAGCAAGAGAACATGAGAGGGATGAGTGTGAGGTAGACCAGGTCCAAAAACATACACAAAACTTGTTCTTCTACACAGCATAATTAACTACAATAAAATAGAAAGATGATTAAAGCAATATATATCTACTCTCTCCTTTCTAAAATATAGTTGGATAAAAGCACTCTTAAAGGCCCTATACGTAAATTTTCGGCCAAAATTAACATTCATTTTGCGTTTTTTATTGCCAATGAGTGAATTCTCCGTAACTAATGAGAACTAATGACACAAGCCTTGTCTCTCTCTGTTAAGCCATTCAGTCTCTATATGAGCAGGACTGTGGAGATGGCCGGCGGACATTTCGCGGCAAATTTACCGGATGTGATGTTATGCGCGTTCCCGAGCCTGCCTCTCACTCACACACACACACGGGCACGCACGAGCCAGGAGCATGTGTAAGAGACTGACTGCAGTTCCCCTAACGGCCACCGGTGTCAGTAAGAGTAACAATTTACATATAGGTCCTTTAAGGAAAATACCAGTGTATTTCACTTTCCTTCATCACAAGTATATTTTACATTAGCCTTTGCTGTGATTAAGGTTGATGCCTTTAATGAGACACACATGACCTCAGTCAAATGAGCAAAACCTCAGGGAGTGCTGGCTAAATGAGCAGTTACCAATTAAGAAACAATCTACAAAACAAACGTTTACAGTATATCCATTAATTCTAACAAACTATATTGCTCCTGCTGAGTGCATTGATTTAAACATCACTATCTAGGAAGAGGCTGCCAGTTATTTAAGCTATTGCCTGAAATGAACAAGGAAGAAAAAAATTTAAACTATTCATTTGCCACCGATTCTTTGGATTAATAGAGACATTTGTCAGGAGGCTATTTGATGAAGTTTCAAGCTTCATGGAACCTTATGAGCAGTGAAGGGTAATTTGAATTTGAGTTACACATGTAATTACACACTATGCTCTCAACAACTATCAAGAGTTCATAGTAGATAACAATTGAGCAAAAATCTAAATAAAACTGGTATTTTCATTAAAATCCAAATCAACTTTCAATTCTGAAGTGTTTTGATAGTGTGCTTTTCTGCCTCTGATTTCCCCCCTCTTATCAGGCTCATCTACATATCCAATCACATGGTCGTTACAGTCATCACCACCTTCGCTAGGATAAAGGTCAAAACACAGAACACACGTTACAGTCACTGTAACATAGAAAACATGAGTAATTAATATAGATAAGAAGCTAGAGTATATCAGTCATTCGGCAAACTATCTGAAGTGTTTGTGTGATGTTCCATAGTCACCGCTAACGTCAATAATTGTGTTAATTTGGTTTGGCCAATCAAGACCACTAAACAAAACTTTTCTTGGCAAAGGCCTCAAGTGAGCTCTTATTATCCCCTAAGCTAATTAAGTTAGGAATCATTGTATATGGGTGTAATGATTCAACGATTCGAATCGATCCGTAGGGCTAAATGTGGAAAATACAGCTGCATCGAATCAAACAGCTTGTATCAGGCAAAAGTTGGGAAAATTGATGTGGGCTTCTCTCTTTCGGGAAAGTCCAATATGACACGCATATCTATTTTTTTTCCTAGCACCTAATAATGGAATTTACTCATTGTGTGTTTCTCTCCCTCTGAGTCCATATGTTTGGCCCTAGGGCAATTGCGTGACCAATCAGAGGAGCTGTTTAACAGCTGAAACACACCAGTCCATCACGGCACGTCGCCATCAGCCTTGCGTCAACAATCCGTTCTACCTGCCACACCGAGTACGTCAATGACGTCGTCAGGACGGAGCAAAGAGCGCGAATAGCAGATATTCAAAATGCGAGTATAGCTAGCTTTGTTGTTTATTTGTAGCTGCTGAAGCAGGGAGGGAGACGGGCAGCTCCTGTCTGTCTGCCAGCAGAGCGACCGGACTTCAGAATGAAGGAGGAGATCACAGCGGCACACACGCACACTTTATTTCAGCCGCGTCCTGTGTTTTCACCCGGCCGGTCTTTGTCTCTTTGGGTGTTCTGTTGATCCCTTCGAAAACACAATGCGACCCTGTAATAATTAGTTAGGACGAGTTTTTTACTTTAACCCCAGAATCCGATGCTGTTCGTTATAGAGGGTGGGTGCAGCTGACCAGTGTAGGTACGGTGGCGGATTGCTGCCAGCAAAAAACGCCCAATAATTTATGGTGACCCTTCTCTGGGTGGGAGCTACAGTCAATACACCAGAAAACAACCAATA
>OMLI01037673.1:3245-13524 GCA_900302605.1 Rondeletia loricata
ATGGCAGTCAAATCAACAGAAAGAAATCAAAGTCTATCAATGCAATTTTTCAGTAGGGCTGCATAATATAGACAAATGATCATATGGCAATTATTTTGATTGATATTACAGTTGTGACAAGGCTCGTGATATAAAACTCTAGATCTAAGTTTTACTTCAGTAGTTCTGTACAAAAAGGACAAACAGAAAATGAGGGAGCTAAAACAAAGGCCCTGCACTGAACAAAAAATAAAAAGCTAAAACTGCTGATTTGTTTTTATTTTTTAAAATGAGAGCACAATTGTTTGGTTGGCAACACTTTTGTTAGTTCTGCAAAGGTAGATTGTAGGAATCTTCCATAGGAACTCCCGCTGATAACCAGTTTCCTCAATTAATCTAGAGTTTCTGGACCTGAGGGGGCATTTCTGCTAGGAACGTCTCATTACCACTTCTTTAGGCACTGACTGTTTTATGAAAATTCATTTTGAAAATGCTCATATTGCAACCTTTGCAATATCGGTATTGCATTATTCAATATTGCAATACATTGATGAGTTTGTCATATTGTTCATCACTAATTTAGTGTACGATATTGACTACTGAGTACTTTATCTGACACTGAGAATTTTGGCCACTTTACTCTAATTTTGAAGGAAAATATTATTCTGAAAATATTCTGCACTGTTTAGTCTTAGTAAGAGTCTTAGTAATACAATCAAATAGCATGCTCTCATCTTATTTGTAATGTAATTAATGGATAAATATCATTTCAGCATCATCACATAGCATTATGCTGGTATTTATTTGCGCCAGCGAGGCGCGCAAGTAGGGTGTTCAGTGCCGTCTGTATCTATCCATGTGGGTATGTGGGTGGGTATGTAGGTATGTATGTTCACACCATAACTCAAAAACAAATAACCCTATGATGTTCATACTTGGTACATATATTCAGCCCAAAGTACCCTGGAGCTGATTAGATTTTGAGGTCAAAAGGTCAAGGTCATGGGTGTCAAAAACACATATTCGGCTATAAGGCGCAAGTTGGCACCTCGCCCGAGTGCAGTCTAGTTGTTTCTTGGCATCAGTAGTGTACAATTAATTGATTATTACCTGGCCAATATCTAATTTCAGTATTGATGCACTGCTATGAAGTAAGATATTTTTCCTTCAACGGTGACATCTATAGTCTATAGACTGTGTAGCTTTATAAACAATAAGCTGTCAAAATCCCAGTTATCTGACACAAAAGTCGATCATCTCTAACACAACAGCACAAAAAGTTCTTCATATTGAGTAATTGCCAATATGCAGGACTGATCTGAGTACTATAATTCATATTCTGCCAGTGCCTTTGGACATAATGAAAAAGGGAGTCTGTGTACAATCTATTACAAAAAAAGGACGTGTTCAAATAATACAATGGATCATTACAGCAGCCTCAAAATAGCACTGTACTTGGTTCTTGGTATTTCGGGTGCTCCTCTAATACCAAGTTTCAGTACTTTTGCCTGATATTGACCCAATATGTGACCTATGACCCGTAACTGTTTTCAGACCTGGTCATTCTGTTTGCAGTCTGCACTCGCTCTTCACTCCTCTATGGTGAATGGATAGGATTTGAAGAATACAAAGGTTCCAATATCTTCTGTTGAATTCTAGCGATGGACAACAAAGTGACAGTATTAGTAGGCTAATATCCCCATCAGATCAAAACAGTCCGTTTATGAATCACATAACACAGAATCAGACTAAGAAGACAGCTAACCCCGAGGGGAGTAAAACACTCACACTGTTGGTTAGCTAGCTAGCAGTGTTCAATGTACTACTTGATAGGTATTTCAACTTAACAAAGCACCTACTTCTGATAAGGAGGTTAGTAGTAACACAAGGATTGTCTGCTAGATGATCACAATCTGTTGCGGACATGTTGTTATAAGGAATACAAAACATATGAACAACGAATGTTGACGTTAGCTAACCAAAAGGGCTTTTGTTTACGTTTTAGCTAACACTGGCATGCTACCGAGCCGACCACACTTGTGGCTAGGTTAGCCAGTGTAAAAGAAGATGGTATGTATTTGTTTGTAAAAGGTCCTCATGTCTGCTTGTTTGACATTTCTATCCCACTACACTATGGCTCAAGTGACAGCTATAACCCGGCTGACACAATAACGTTAAGTAGTTAGCTAGCTAGCTAACGACTCACATACGGTTAGGTTAAAAAGCACCTGACATTTAACTCGCGTCACCGGTCCCAGGTATGTATTACAGAGTAGCTAACCTTCATGATAATAACTATACAATAGCCTCATAACGCCAAGTAAAGGACATAATTGAAAGATTTCCCACAAACCTTTTATTTGATCTTTCCTTTCGCTTTCTATATTCAGACAATGAGTGTGTACGCTGTTAGGCCTGGCTAAGACGTTGCCAATGCCAACCAATCATTTCCGGGCAAAAGCAACGGAAGTGAAACTACTCGATTACCAACTTCCCTACTCAGATACAATAAAATACTTCCATGATCAACTAAGGTCCTTTAGAATAATAAATAATAGACTAACCAATACAAAGAATTTACAACAGAACATACTGGTCAGTTAAATAATTAAAATCTTGATTATTGGCACTGGACAGTGTGTGCTTGGCCAGGTAAAGGTTACTACTGGGACCTACTAAGCAGATCTATTCCAAACTCAGACAATGCTGTTGTTTTACATAGCCTTTTCACCAAATATTTGTTGCCCTTATCAGTTCTATCTTTTATTTATTTATCTTCCATAATGAAAAAAGAACCATATGGACCTTTATTTTTGTATCCTACACCATAAAACTCAGATCTTCTCTACAGTAATGCTCAAGGCCATCATCAAGAGGGAAACCAGGACAGTTGTCTCAGCTTAAAGGGGCCTATAAAATGATAAGTTATGGGGACGTTGGCTTATTTTCATAAGTCATAAAAGGGGCAGATAATGTAAAGCTCTATCCCGGGAATACAGCAGCCCTGGTATAATGAACATATCTTAATTATATTGTTACTATTGCCACTATATTTCCAAAATTCTCCCATTATAGATATAGTTTCTATATCATATCAGGATATTTTTTTTAATTTTTATGGCATTTGGTTTGTCCAATAAAAATGATAAAAATGCAGAGTATCAAAATTTCCAAATGGGAGCAAAACTTTAATCAATGCTCCACTTGAATTGATGCATATGGTGAAATTGCAGGTGTGTAGTGTCCAGTCCTTGTAATACACTATTTCTTACAGATTACACCACAGCAACTTGGTCTTATTTATAAAACGTGGCTTTATTTATGAAAACATGTACAAAAATAATTGTTGAATTTATAAGACTTTCATCGCTGACATTCATATTTTTTTCAGCATACTGTTTCTAATACAGAAAATAATAACAGCAATACTTGAGAGGCAAAATGACAGCATGGCAGGAGAAGTGCATCTATATCATTAACTTCATGTTGCTTTTTTTTTGGATGTTCCTCTCTCTGCCCAGCAGTAAGGACACATAACTCTTCTTATAAGACATGAACGATCCAGCCCAAATCCAAGGTTTTAGATTCAATAATTGACAATAATATGGAAACAGAGGGTCTCAAAGTGCAACCAGCATACTTACAAATGAGTGATTGCTTCACATGGAAATTTAACACAATTGATAAAATGCTTAAACTGAAAAGCTCATAAGGACAGAAATTAATCTCATTTTCTTCAGCAGGGAATAGATATTAAGACCTGCACCATGGATTAATTATAAAGATGACATTTCCAGACAGTGAGCTGAGAGTGAAAATAAAGAGCTGTTACTGAATAGCACATTCAGTAGAGATACTGGCAGTAACATAATGTCACAAACAACCAAAGTACCAAATGAAAAAAAAATTTAAGCAGAGCCCCAGAAAGAGAAAAGCAGCTTAACAATGTATAGCTTAAAAGTCATAATAATAAAAAAGCAATTTGTGTCACTAATAACAAAACAGAACCACCGTCTTCTTTCACAGGAGCAGTGGCATGGTCCTAGCCCCAGCTATGCTCTTCCACCCTGGTACATGTTTGTTTGGTATTGTATGCCGTTTGTATTGTATATCGTTTTCCATTCCCAAAATGGCTGTTCACTCTGTGCCTTCTCTCCCAGGTCCAGTTTGGTGCATAATCACACACAGCCAGTCTCAAACAGTTTGGCCAGCTCTTTGCAGTCTGGGTCAATGAGGTCTGCAGGCTTCTCTCCACTCTCATTCTCTGCCTCTGTACTGGCTCCCATAGACAGCAGGTACCTGAGTGGGGGATGAAGGAGAGTATTGTTAACCAAATGGGAGATTCACTGTGTGTGTTTTACTAGAGACAAATCAATTAATTAATTTGTAATGCCCAGTTTCACATCCAGTTTGATCAGGTCAGTGTGGTTAGGTTTCATCCATGCATGTTTCATAGAAGAGATGCTGACTCTGAATTTGATATTGTGGTTTTGGACGTTTCTAATTGTTCTACATTTATATTTCATATCTGTGTTTTGTAGATTAGAGTTTTATCAAATCTGATTGAATGTTTAGAAATCAGCAGCACATGATGAAGATTTGAAGAAGTGACTCTATATAACAATGTTGCTGAACAAAAGAGCAAGCATGCACAGTCAAGGTTAAAGGGTTAAAAAGGTTAACAGAGATGGATCACCTGGCAATTTCCGGGAAGCCGTCACTGCAGGCCATGTGAAGTGGCGTCCAGCCATCCTCATCCCTCTGGTGAACGTCAGCTCCATATTTCACCAGCAGCTTCACCACCTCCAGGTTCCCTGTCAGGACGGCCTCATGTAGTGCTGCCATACCTGCACACACAGCACCGTACATGGAGCCAGTCAGATTGAAGCACTGCCGTACACAGCCATGCAGTCAATTCAGTCTTTAACGTCAGACAATCGATTGCCATCAAAACTATTTTGAGCCTTTATGGTATTAGAATAGGCTAGTTGATCATTTCAGATTTGTTAGGGTCACAGTTTTGAATCCCTGTAGGTCAGTCAAAACTGTGGAGGGAAGACTTTACTCACCTGAATGGAAGAGGGTATCCACACGAACCTTCCTCGCTCTCAGGAACCGACCGATTTGCTCCAAATCGCCACGTCTTACAATATCCTGGAAGATGATGTCATTGGGAAAGTGCACAGCTCGCTTTGCGGGTGCGACAGGTATCACAGGTGCGACAGGTATTACAGGTGCGGGATTTTCCTCTGCTTGTGTGCGACGTGTTGAACTGTATCGCGATCCTTTGCTATATGAAGGGACGGATGTCGATGTGGACTTGTATGTGGATGTGTAATGTGATGGGGTGTAATGCGATGTGCTTGTTGGGGTGTACTTTGTTGTAGAGGTGTATGTGGATGTGTAGTGACTTGGTGTGTAGTGTGTAGGAGTGTAATGGGTAGGGGTGTAGTGTGTCGGTGTGTATTGAGAGCTGCGTGTGTATGATGACGCTGGTACATGGTAGCTGTACTTCATCCCTGCAGTGGTCTCGGCTCTGCCTCCCCCTATGCTGTCAGTCCAGGAGGAGGGAAGGGAGAAATCCAAGAGAATGCACCAATCCAATCACAGAACAGTATCCTTTGTCCTGTGTCCTTTCCCCACTCTTTTTTATCCTCTCCTTGTCTTCACTTCCCTCTTATCCTTTTGGTGTCCAGCTGGAGTAGCTCCTGCTGCTACTCACTCTGCGGAATACAAACACTTGCTTCACTTCACTGTATCCCAATCCCCTTCTTTTTGGGTATCTGGTTCTCTGACTCTTGCCTCTTGTGTATTTCTCCCGTCTGTATTTGAAATTGTATTTGCACAGTGTGTTCCCTGTGACACGGGGTGGTCGTCTGATGGGGCAGGTGGGAGAGGGCCCCTATATATCCTCTGTAGGGCTATTTTAGGGCCTAGTAGTGAGTGACTTCAGCTTAGAAATGAGTGGCCCTTGTCCGGCTCCTCCCACTATACAGTCACATGCCCACTGACACTGCTCCCACCCCTTGGTCCATAAAAAATATTGACAGCCAAAATGTTCCCTTTGAGTCTTGCTCAAGGCGTGTTGCCACATAAACATCCAAATAACTATGATCAATATCAGAGCTGGGGGTATCAGATTCTAGTCTGCTCAGGGAAATTGAATGTTTACAGTACTTCAAATGCATGTTTGTAGGAAGCTTGGAGCCAAGTTATGTCCCAGGAGTATTGCAGCAATAGCATAGGTCACAGTGTGAGAGTCACCTCTCTGTGAATCAGGACAAGTTGTTTTTATACCATCAATGAGAGAGATGTATTACAGGACAAATAAACAACAGTGTAACAGCAGTATCACATGATTTCATTTTGGAATATGGTGTTGATTTGTTTGCTTACATCAGATCTGATGGTGCACTATTCTTAGTCAGTTATACCAGAGAGATTTGAGATCTATTTCAATAAAAGTGAGATCAAATTTTTGATTTCTAGAAAAACAGATGAGGTCTTCAAGTAGTTTTCACCATTTTCTATAATCGCTTCTTGTGTTTCTTTGTATCAGTGTTTTCACGCCATTCATCCGTGTTCCTTCTTGTGTTCCCATTGACCTGCGGTCCAGCACGTGAAATGTATGCTCTATGCCTGCCCTTTGCATTAGCACCAGCTATATCAATAACACTGAGGATGTTAACGGTGGGAATGTGGTCATGTCATAGGGGCATAAATCAAAGGCACTAAATTTAACCCCTCTCTAGATGGCATTGAAAAGTCAAATGGTGTTAGCTGTCAGAAATGCAGCCATTTACAATGCTGATCTTTTGCCTTGCATTCAAAGATTTTAAGATAAATTAGAGCTCCCTCAGTAAGACATTTAAACGAGTTGATCATAGCATAAAGCAAAATGTAGCATTTCATATTGGTTTTTCAAACTGAGATTCTGTTGATCTCCATGACTGCATGCATGCTAAATGTATGAGTTATTTACATTTATAATAATAATGATCAAACTATAGAATAACACCTATTTTCCTCATCACTGAGAGTGTGTGAATTGTACTGTAACATTGTGCTGGTGGCACCAGGCCAGCTGTCCCCAGACAGACTTGTCAGAACTGGTTATAGCTGGATCTCAAAGCCTTTGGGAGTGGACTTGGGCATTTTACAGAAGCTGCCAGTGTGGCTGAGGAAATAACAGCAACCACCCACCGGTTTTCTCTTATCAAGCCTCTTATCAAGCCAATATGCCTTAAGGGACAGCCTTGTTCCAGAACTAGATCTATTCTAATACAGGCTTTATCTCGCAACCATGCTAATGCTTTACTGAGCCACTTTCCTGCATATATGACCGGTCTACATTTTAGTTGTATGGTCCATTTACACTGTAGGGGTGCTTGCTCACCCACCTTCAAAATGCCAAGGCTTATTTGATCACTTGTCAGCAAGTTGTTCCCAATAAAACCTATTTTAATTGCATGTGAAGTGGACAATGTGCGTGAACTTCTTCCTTTCAAGAATGAGAACACAAAAGCTCGTCACAAAATTGTGCTTGGTTTAGAGCAGTGATGCAGTATATTTCATGTTGATATGAATACTGTGGTACCCTGTGTTACACAACCAGAAGAGGGGGATTTTAACTCAAGTTATGACTCGCCAAATAACCCACCTCTGAATGCCACTGCTCATTATTCGGTCACCTCCTGCGCAAGGTTCAAAGTTCAAGGTAAACTTGATTATACCCGAACGTAAATTGGTCTTGCAGTCAGGTAAATTCAGCCAACTGGTTGTTAGGTCTACACGGGGAAGCAGGGGGAAAAGAGGCTTAGAGCTCACGTCCAGACAAATTGAGGTGAGAGTAATTGAATGTTCACGGCTTGAGGAAGAGACTTTTTAAAGCAGCTATCAGGTTCCACAGTCTCTTATATGGTATTTTGTTGAGGGAGTGCTGGGCCTCCCCGAGTAATGGTGATACCCCTTCCCAGCTTCCTTCGCTCCCATCCACAACGTCTTCCTCTCCAGGAGAAATCAGGTCCACTGTTGGTGGAAAATGTTTGTTTGTCACACCCCGGTGTTACGTGGATACATGCCAGCAAGAGCGCTGACGCGTTACGGCCTATATCTTAGCAGGCAGTTATAGCGTGCTATAGGCCTACATAGACACAGCCTGCCTCCTACATGCCCTTTAGGGTGCATGTTACGCTCTGTCAAATTACCAAGAAGTCAGTGTTGAAAACATCCAGGTGTATGGATCTGCACCAAAGACAGTATTGGCACCAGTCCTTGACAGAAATGAGATTATTCTAATGTTGCAGATTTCACCTCTGTCTGGTGTCATTAGCTCCTTCAGACATACATCTGGGTGCCCAAGTGAGCAGGCTAGTGAGTAAATATGGCCCCAAAGTATGTCTTGCTAGCATGTATGGTTTAATAAACGCTTTAACGCCACCATGTGTTTTGAGTCTGTGATGGAAAGTAATTAAGGGGTCTCAAGGCACAGGAAAGCAGTACTCCATACTCTATAACCCAGTGATACTGTCTGTTTCTGGATGTTTTGCTGCGTGAGGTGAATACCTGCCAATCATGTTCATTGAGCATACAGGCTATATTTATTTATGGTCAATGTGTAAATGTGTCTTTCAGGTAGAACAGACCTTCCAACATTAAGCCTGTGCCTGTAAAAACAATGTTTATGATGTTTGGATTAAAATGAGACCCTTATCACAACCGACTTAAATCACATGGCATGGACAATCAAAATAAGATATTGACATTGCCAGATATGTTCTTGCTCTAGGCTAAATCAAACGTATTTTGGACAAAATGTAGTTGACAATCCTAGTTGCCAATCAGGGCTCACAACGCTCCATTTGTTTCACCTTACTGCAAAGTATTTCAGCCCTATATGGCCAGGTATTCAATAATGGACAAACAGTTTAGGAGACATGAAGCCAAAGCCAAAAGAATGACCATGTTAATAGTAACCTATCACAGAGGCGTATCAGTGGGCTATACATGTTACAAACCAGCCAGCTATGCATTCCTTAACACTGTTGACTGACTCATGTGATGCAGGTAGGAGGCAGGTCGGTGACGCCATGCCCTAAAAATAAGCTCTGTGAAACATCCTCATCATGTATAGCATGGTTGCGAATCCTCATAAACATCGCTGTTTACAGAGGTCAGTGTAACAGAAGCAATATAATCTCTTTGATCGAAAATTCTGTTAGAATAATCCTTATCTATGCATAAACCTAGTTTCACAGCTTTATGTCTCTTAACAGGGATTATAAACAGGACTAGGGCACAGACCTTTTGCCAAGTTGGCAGAATGTATCTTTATACAAAAACTCTGTTCTCGTCTGCCCCTTGTGCATAGCTTCATGAGCCTTTTCTCAGAAACCACCCCACTGTCCCGGGCACATGAACCCCCTTGGGTGACAACAGGGGCCGTGGTATGCTTGTACCAGGGGTTAGAGACAGGCAGCACATGAACACACCTGGATTACTGGACAGTAAACACTGTAGGGAATAGGGATTGGTCTCTGTCTGAATACCCCCAAGCCCAGTGGGAGATACACGCTCGGGCCAAGAAGTATCTAGTTACGACGCGTGCTGGGCTCAAACAAAGGAGCCTAAATCTAAATCAGGAGCCAGTAATCCTCAGTCCTTTGCTGAGAGAGAGACTGTGATACCAGCTGCAGTCACCACTGTCAAGAGTGTGGAGAATGGTTCCATCTTGGGAAACTAGTGATGAGAGTCAAACAAAAAGAGCAGAGTAAGAGTCAGGGTCACCTCCTGGTTAGTGATTCAGAGAGTTGAAATGTGGTTGATTGACCCTTAAATTTGTCAATGCAAATCTATGAAGAATCTAGAACACGTTTTCCAGATATCTCCCAGATATCACAATAACTAGGCTTGTGAGTAGTGGAAGCTCTCCTGGTGTATCAACTGCCAAGTTTTAAAGGCTCTGTCTCTAACATTTGCGTCTGTTTCAAACGTTGAATTCAAGGATTTGATTTCGACCTTTCAACTCCTGCGGCAGGCGTGGGAGTCAACACCAGAAATATTGGATTTGTGCACCACTGTAAGAAAAAGAAGAATATGGCAACTCATTCTTTTGCAAATAGGTTGTTTGGTTGAGCTGCTGCACTATCAGCAACGGAAAACTCAACTACCAAGTATCTGCCAGGTTGTGCATCAGAGCAGAGTAAAAATGTGGCTATTCTAGAATGGCTGTAGCCAGGGAACAAAATTAACACCCGCCAACCGGCGTGTAGATTTCGGCTTTGGCCGGTAAATTACCGAG
>OMLI01037676.1:2117-12632 GCA_900302605.1 Rondeletia loricata
CTGAAATGAGCTGCGGTCATCCGGGATGTTTGACTGTTTGAAAATAATAAAAAAAATTACTTTGAAAAGTGTAGCTTTCGTTGTGTTTTTCATATTGCATATTTAAAACATTGCAGTGTAATGTTTTAAAGTGATCACATACATGACATGCAGCTGATAGAATGGTTACCGCCAAAAGAGACTTGAGACTTGACTCAGACTCGTGACTAAAGACTTGAGACTTGACTCAGACTCGTCCCTCAAAGACTTGAGACTTGACTTGGACTCTAGCTCAAAGACTTGAGACTTGACTTGGACTTGCATAAAATGACTTGTGAGCATCTCTGATATATAGTGATATGGATTTCATGTCATATCGCCCATCCCTACTTGCTATCGCCCACCTTACTGTGTTTCGTCAGAAGGAGAGTGTGGGAATAACAGGCGTACTAATTCTAAAGGTTGACATTTTATTGAAATAGGAGCTGCTTAGTGGATTATATGTATTCCAAATTTACTAGTGGAACCTAACAATACAGAAAAGGTTTTAAGTTGTGTTATCATGTATGTTTAAATTGCCAGATTTTTGAGGGGAGTTTAGAGGGACATTTGGAGTGGCCTCTCAAAATGCTGAAATATGACTCTTCAGCGTGCCAGGGAAGCCTGTTCATGATAGCATGGGGTAATAATAGCCTTCTCTCCCTCTGTCAGCAATCCCCAGTGTTCAATTCAGTATTTCGGTTCTGTAAATGATCCCTGCAGTCACCCCCATACTCTGGCTCCCTCTCCTTCCATAGTAGGCTTTATACGATAGTGATTTAGAACACTTTCCCGTAAAGTCTGTTTGGAATAGGCTAGTTGGGATAGTTTTTCATAAAATGACAATATGTGGAAATCTGTGAATCTGTATACACTTTCCTCTGTCATAAACAAAGTTGTGGCAAGGAGGAGCAAAGCCTTTTTTAGGATGCTTATCAGTTTAATTTTCCATTCCATCTCATGATGCTTTGCTTAAGTGAAGAGAAGACATTCTGTGTGGGAGCAACTGAGGTTTGCTGAGTTGTCTGACAAGAACAGTAATTCTTGAGACTATTGCAGGATGACACTGCCGTTGTTTTCATTTCCCCTCCTGAACAGTTTGTTGTGATCTTGCGATCTAACTCTGTATCCTAACAGGAAATGGAACCCGCCAATTCCTGGCTGGTGTGGCATTTTTAATGCCTTTTGAATGTTTGCACACTTAGTCCATGTCTATTGTGCTCATAGACACATGCCTAGTATTGTGTTACTATGCTAATTCAGTCATTGCGAGTGGAAACGGAGAGGCTTATGAAAGCAGCTAATATCCACAGCCTTGCCTTGCTGTCACCACAGCTGCAGTCTTAGACGAGATGGCATGAATTGGTCTCAGAATTGCATTCATCCCTGTGTTTTCAAACATTTGTGGAGGCACTGACATTTCCTCACTATTTGTATTTATAGTGGCTAAAGTCTTTTTTAAAGCTGTTTGCATGTGTGTGATTCCACAGGGTTGTTCTTCATCTTGCCCTGCACTGACAGCTTTATTAATGTGGACATGCGCACCATCACCTTCGACATCCCGCCACAAGAGGTGAGACACGCACACATACAAATTTATTTATATCCACACGCATTCCTAGAAATTCAAAGGACATAAAGAACATGCAACGATTCTTGATACAAGCCACCAGTGATGCACTCTTTTGGCATATAGAACAATACAAATACTTATACTGCATTCTTCCATTAACATCCTACAATTTTCACCAGTTATTTCTATAAGTTGTGGTTCCAATCTCTCCTCTGCACCCAGGTGTTGACTAAGGACTCTGTGACAGTGAGTGTCGATGGTGTGGTGTACTACCGTGTCCAGAATGCCACCCTGGCTGTGGCCAACATCACCAACGCGGATGCTGCTACCCGCCTGTTGGCCCAGACCACCCTGAGGAACGTCCTGGGTACCAAGAACCTGGCCGAGATCCTGTCTGACCGTGAAGAGATTGCACACAGCATGCAGGTAGAGTATGTTAGCTATTACATTCGCTGTTAGCTGGCACTGTCATCCAGAGCAACATACTAGTGCTAGTAGTATGCTTGCCAGACCTACCAACCTGTATGTATTTTGTGTCGCAGTATGCTGGTATGATTTGGTACTCTAAAATTCACCAAAAAAGGCTTGTTGCTTTGTTTTAGCTAACTGATTAAAACATTTTAGCCGAGACATGATGCTGGGATGACTGGTAATTGCATAATGTCATTTTCCCAGCCAATCAGCGCTCTTGACTTTGGTATGTCCCGCCTCCCTCACATTCAATCCTCAACTTCTGTGTAAACACGGGGATGTGAAAAGATGAGATTTTTAATTCGCCATTAAGTTAACATGAAATAAAACATAAGGTTTGATGCATTAAGCGCTTAATCACAGTAGTTGGTGTAAGGTTAGCTCATATGATTAAACTAATTTCCCAACATCGATAAATGTACATGTAGCTAAACTTGGCTGTTCGGCAGGCATAAGCAGGGCTGCAACAAATATTCAACAAGTTTGACAAATCCCAACAATTGATTAGACAACAATTTCCGTTTTTGAATAATCTTTATAATTTGATTTGATTTGATTTGATTTATTTGGTTATAATTACATAGAAGACAACAAAATATCACCGAGGATAAAAACACAAGAAAGCACAAGTGCTTATTTCCATTGTGGTCCTCAGATCCGCCATTAACTCAGGTGGTAAGAACAATTGCATGGTTCTACGGTAAGCTTTTTGCCGGGGAGCACTGGTGCTCCTGATTTGAAAAAAAAATAGGAGCACACAGCAAAATCTAGGAGAACAAACTAGATATTAGGGATGGGCATTTTAAGTAATTTCCATATTCGAGTACTCTCATGAAATTATTCTAGAGTACTCGAGTACTCGCGAAATTTTTTTTTTAACCATTGCTGACGCGACTTTTGAAAGAAAAAAAGAAAAAGATAGAGAAAGAGACGGGAGCCTCTCGTTTCAGCTCCTCTGTCGTAACCAAATACAGTACAAGGCCCAGGTGTAGTTGTAGTCGGGAGCCCGGAAGGTAAGCTCGCCACTTTCAGGACTGTTCACCGTAGGTTTCGATTCTGTGTTTACACGCCGCTGCGCATGCTCACGGACTTGCATGCTCGAGAAAATCGGCCCGGTCCAAACGGGTACTGCTGTCGCGGCACGCAACGCAGGCATACAGGCGCACTGCACTCGAGCGGTTCTCGAGAAAATGGCCCCGGTCCGAACGGGCACTGCACTAGTATTCAAAAATCTAAAAAAGTTTGGTATGCTTTGGAAAATGGTCAGTAGTAATGTAAAGTATGCGTGCAGTGTAGCAAATGGGCTAAAACATGCAAAAACACCGGTATGGTCCTTTAACAGGTGTGTTGATTGGGATGTAGAAATTAATGTACCTCTCTGTCCTTCTCAGTCCACTCTGGACGATGCTACAGATGACTGGGGGATCAAGGTTGAGCGGGTGGAGATCAAGGACGTCAAGCTGCCCGTTCAGCTCCAGAGAGCCATGGCAGCTGAGGCTGAGGCTAGCCGTGAGGCCAGAGCTAAGGTATGGTATTTCTCTCGCTCTCGCTCTCTCTCTCTCTCTCGCTCTCTGACGCACTAGCTCCTTTCACTCATAGAGTAAGATTGGCATGTTAACTTTTCCGGCAGCGCTAGTGGTTTCCCCTATTCTCACTATTATCTACTATCTGTAAAATGTTTGTGTAAAATGCTATCGCACATGACATGATGGTCCCAGATAGGTAAGGCAGGCCACATATTGTGTTTAAGGTACGCGACGGAAGACGTCACTTGTTATTGTTTTAGAACAATGGTGGATGAGGAGCTCCTGTGGCTGGGTATTTCTCCTACTATTATTAATGTGTATATGAATCTTATCTCAGTCAATCCAATTCCAGATATTTTTTTAAACAAAAAATGCACTAATTTCGCCAGTTTTCTAACTTTAAACTCTCCCGCTCCAAACAAATGCTGCCGTGAGCAAGTCTCAGAATGAAATACACCCCAGAGTCTCTTGTGATTGGGTCGCTCTCTCTACGTGAAAACGTATTTATTGCCCCAATATATGGGCAAACCAATACAGCTGCCTAAACAATAATATATCAAATGTCTTTTTATCCTATTAGATAAAATGGGAAAGTGAGATGGTATAAAATAACAATGATCAAAGAAAGGACAGAGCACAATAATAATAATAATAATACAAAAGCCATTGGCACAAAAGTCTAAAAAAATGGGTTTTGAGACATTTAAAAAGGGATAGATTCAGCAGGTCTTATACTTGGTAGAAGTTTCTGGCAGCAGGCTGTCTCATTTTTAGCAAAAGCATAGTCTCACAAAAGGTGAGATTGGGCCATTTAGGAAATATTTTCTTAATTTATTTTAAAGTAATGCAATTTCTCTTAAAGCAGTATGTGTGATCTGGGTCATTTACTTGTCTCACACTAAGTATGTGAGAAAAGGATCTCTGATTGGATCTCATCTCTGCATTGAGTATGCTGTTCAAAGGGCCTTTGATTACTCATCCACTCACTCATTTGTTTTCCTCTCACCTATGTTCAGTTTATGTGCCTACTGTGAAATCCCTCACCCCCTGCCACATTCATTCATTCACTTCTCTCTCTCTCTCTCTGAAGGTGATCGCTGCAGAGGGAGAGATGAACGCATCACGGGCGCTGAAGGAGGCCTCCCTGGTGATCGCTGAGTCTCCATCAGCCCTGCAGCTGCGCTACCTGCAGACACTCAACACCATTGCTGCAGAGAAGAACTCCACCATCGTTTTCCCACTGCCACTGGAGATGATGCAGGCCTTCATGAAACGCTGAGGAGGATGCTCAAAACGCATCAGTCGCATGCACAACATACACAACCACTCATATACACACACACACGCACACACTCATTCGTTTACGCTCTGTGTCCACTACGCATGTCTGTTTTAACCAGTAGTGCTTATAAGACCCTTGGGAAGTGCTAGTCATGGCTCCTCATTTTGCTATGTGACAGCAAGCTAGCAAAGCAGGCTACTGCAAGTTAGCTTAGCTACCAGCTGCATATTTACAGAGCTGTACAGCTAACTTACTGTAGTCAAGAATTAGCCAAAGTTGATGCTTGCTGAATCATTATTTTCGGTGGTGTGTATGAGCGTTAACTCAAACAGTCACAGCAGTTGGTTTAGCTTTTATCCTGCAATTTTTCCAAGTCACGTGCCAAACTGAACATTATTTGTTCACTTTTCGCAAAACAAATGTGGAAATCGGGTAAGTGTCTCTCAACTGTGAAAGTAGAAGCAGGGAGGCCCAACTAGTCCGTCACCACATTTTACCACAGTGCAAGAGTCTCACTTTGCAGTTGTTCAGTTTCATAATAGTGAAAGCTTTTCAAACTCGTACTGTGTTTGGATTCACCAACAACAGTCCTCATATTTCCATCTTATTGCACTCGGTGCTCTGATGGCTAAACACATGCTCAACTCTCAGTACTGTTTGGAACACAGACCTGCACATCCTATCCATTGGAAAATGCCAAAATGAAGCAAGCACTGTAAAGGGAGGTACTTGTGCTGGACATGTGGCCTTACATCTCACTTAAATGCACGAGCGCGCGTGCGCACACACACACACACACTTATTCCTCTGTTACACACTAAAACACCTTTTCCGCTGTTGTCAATACTGGTCTCTTGGATTAGTGCAAGCTAGAACTCAGCTGAGATGTGACAGTAACAGGTTAACTGTCACTGGTCATCAAGCTGGATATTATTTGTATAATTTTACAGTATGTATTCTATGTAGCCTATATACTACATATATATATTCTATAGTGAGTTTCCAGGCAGATTGTAGATGTAAAACCTGCACAGCTTAGGAGAAGGGGGCAGGAATTAGGAACCGTCTGGGATTGTGTGAAAGGAACCCCTTTTATCGCAATCCTATCAGCCAAAAGCCTTAAGCTACTGCCATCGTTCATTTTACGATCACATTACCTTTCTATGCATTTCCAAATGGAATTTAAGTGCTGTTTCTTTTTTACTGTTCTTTGAAACAGCAGTTTGATCACATACAGTCTTCTAGGTGTTAAAACAAGTATTTTCATACGTCTTCATATTTACGTATCTAGTTCACACCTGCCATGCATAGTTATGTCACTAGGAATGTTTTTTTCCCCTTCTTTTGAGATAGAAAGGTCAGTAGTGTGGGGAAATGTGAAGTGGCTGTTATAATAACCATATACAATAACTGTATATTTTAGTTACTCATTGTTACTATATGTAAACGCAGTACTGTCATGTTTATTATTTTGCTGTAGCTAGAGAGAGGGTTCCAGTTTGTCAGTATGGGACCCAGGTTTAGTCTGGCAATGCGGTTGCTTTTTTCCCCCTTTTGAAATAGACGGGTGTGTGGGTAGGGAGGCGGACGTTCAGATATTATTACGTAAATTGCTGTATATTTGTGTTGGGCTACTCATTGTTACTATACAGCATGAGTATTGCTATTTTGCTGCAGCTATGCAGCAAATACATTTTTTCAGTATGGGTAGAGCCAGATTGAGTATATTTAGACTGGCACTAGAACTTATTTTTAACCCGACAAGTTGACTAAGAACAAGCTCTTTTACAGAAACTGCTGGGTGGTGTAGGCTAGGGGAGAGAAGGTTACATACATGCATACACTTACACCTGGGAGCTGCGCACACCACATTGTGCTGTCAGCCACCGAGCAGCTACACTGGAATATTTTGACAGGTTTAATGCCTTGCCCAAGAGCAAGTCGGTGGTAGTTGTAGAGTAGTGTCTTGTTCACCTCCTCCACTTAGACTTTCTCAGGCAGTCTTGGGATTCAAAGGAGTGACTTTGTTGTCACAAGCTCCAGGGTTCCTACACAGGTCTGAAAATGTATGGAAAAAGAATTGGGTATTTTCCAGGTCTTGAAAAGTTTGGAAAATTATGGGAAATTATTGTTATAATTTTCCAATGTACATGCAACTACACATCCCTGTCGTCTTAATTATTCTGGTATTTGTCACTGTGAAGAATAATCTTCATCATCCATGGAGTGATATGGCAGTTATTAGGGAGAAGACGACTATCTACGTAAATTGGATTGAAGACAAAAATCTTCAAATCAGATCAAGAAAAAGTCTGGAATTTTAAAATTGAAACTGTGTAGGAACCCTGAAGCTCACTTCTCTGATTATTACGTTTCCACTCCCAAAAGAAAACCCTGGGTCATTAAAACAAACTACTTCAGTACTTTTGTTTTTTTGGTAACCAAGTTCCGCCACGTCAAAAAACATTACTGTAAAACATGTTACGTATTATTACATGTTATATATATCTGTTACATTTTGATGTTTTTAATTTGTGCAGGATTTATCTGTTTGATTGCATGTTAGTTTTCACAAATAACTTCATGTTCTTTTTCTACAGTTTGCTAATGTCTTTTATTATATCTTGACATATATTTTAAGACTAAAAATAAAGACACGTTAACTATCTAACAGTTGTTTTTTTCTATGATTGTTATTTGTAACTAGAACAGTGTTAAAAGTGTCAGTGGATATAAAGAGACAGGTCATACTAAACGTGTTTTACATTTGGGTTTTAATGGAACAATAGCAAGGCTTGGGAAAACCACAGAAAATTTCTCAGGGGATGTGATTGGTTTGGAAAGCAGCAAAGATTTGATTTCCCATGAAAGTAGGCCACTGCAGCATTGCACAAGCTTTCTGGGTAGGTACTCTGGCACAGGCCACAGCCAAAAGGAAAGGCATTTTTGCAAATAAATACCATAAGTAATATCTCTCATGAAGAGGCATCTAAACTCTTGAAGGTACAAACAACTTATCTAACAAGTAATCCTTAAACTGTGGTATAGTACCTTTAAAATAACATAAACTGAAGGAAAGAAGATTAAGGCATTGGTTGTATTGCTTTTTATAGGTGATATATTCTTGGCAGTGAGTTTTCCAATGTTACTACGCACCAAGGCTTTTTATGTCTTACTGTATGTTGGCTCTCGTTATAATTCAACAGTGATCAGGTTTTACTATCAAAACCTATAAAACAAAATGGATACATTAAAAAGTGCTTAATTAAAAGACACAGCAGACTGTTAATAAGTGCAAAATCCTATAGGAAGCCTGTGTATCCGTTAAAGCTCTATTTCTATTGGTGGCTTTCACACACTCCTTTCATAGTAGGTATAAAAGCATTACACTTGCATTTGGGACAAAGTGAATTAAAATACTGCACCATCAATCTGTATCCTTTACACAGGATTGCTCTACTCTTAAAAGCACTACAAGGTTTTGACACAATTACTCAAAGTAAAAAAAAAAAAAAATCCTTCCTCTCATTGCGAGGGCAGGAAATTGGCAGAGTATTGGTGACTGCCTGTTGAAAGTCTTATGACTGGAGCTCAGTGCTTGGCGGTAGGGCAGCGGGGTCAAGGGTCAGGTTTGAGTAGGAAGGGGGGGCAGGCGAGAGCTCACAGCGCCAGTTCAGCCATGGCTCGCTCCAGGGGATCGCTGGTCCAGTAGTCGTGGTCCCAGCCCAGGAACCAGCCTGTGAAGGTAGGCGGCTCGAAGCCTTGCTTGATCTTCACGATGGGTGTCCTGCGGTCTCGCTTGGCAGGGTCTGTCTCAATGTAACGCGCCGCTGGGGAAGACGGGTCGGATTATTTAAAATCCTACTATACAGTTCACAAGTTTTTCTAATAGAAATAAACTAACAATTGCACAGTAGCATGATGTGTGTAAAACGGTAATACAGGGAAATTTCACAAAATTACCATTATTCTAGAAGTAATCTTCACCTATCCAAATTGAAGACATGCAAACTGACCAGTTATCTAAATAAATGGCTATAATGAGCAAAATATGCGGTGATGAAATGCAAAAATATTTCCCACCAACTGTAATTATTTTCTTGATGCGTGCAATTATACAAAGGTCTGTCCAATCCATTTTCAAATATGACATGCAAGTTTCATATTTTGAATAGGCAACATTTTGTAGTTTGACATGGGAAAGGAAAAATGGCAGAATATTCTCTCAACTATCTCAGGCAACGCAGTTCATGATGTCAAAGGATTGTTTTCTTTGATCTTGACAATGCAAAACATTAAAAAAAAATCTTGTGAGTTAAGAAGTATTTCTACTTTCTGCTAGAACAACATAAATGACAAGTTTGGCAGAATGCCCTTTCACGTATGTATGATTGAAATATTATTTAAAAGTCGATATTAGCGGTATTTCCCTTTAATATTTCACTGGTCCAAACGACTTCTGTTCCTTAGAGGTTCATATCATTGAGGTTGTACTGTATACATTTTCCCATGGGGATAATAGCATGATGTCTTGTCTATTATTTTAGCTTTTTCCCCATGTTTCCTTACCTGAGGCCATCGCTTCAGTCTTCTCTTCCTCATGGGCCTCGTTGCCAATCCAGACAAACACCTGAAGATGGGATTTGGGAATTAAAGTTAGCTTATGCATATTTTCCCAACATTGCAGTGACTCTCCTCTGAATCCATACAATTAAGGTAAAGGAGTCCTAGCTCTAGTTTACTTACCTGCTCCCAGGTGTCCAGGATCATGACATCATCAGTGGCAAGGTCATCTTGGGTCAGCTCCCCAGGTACCTCCTCAATCTGGGAGAAGGGAGAGGATTAGTAATGCTGTGAAGGATTTACTGCATCCCAAAATGGCTTTGGAGCATTCAGACATTTTACATTTACATTTTAGGCACTAAGCTCGCTCTTATTCAGAGTGACTTACAATGAGTGCCATAGTAAAAGAGGCATCGATTCCTAGATCGCCAACATTATGAGCCACCAGTGTCGTTCTCTGACACTTGAACGCTTACAATGAAGTTTCCAGTTTTGTTGGAGCAAGCGAAGAGCCTGGGTGGATGAGTGTCCATCTTGTCCTTGAGTCTGGTAGAAGTGCGGTACTCAGACTTTCCTCCCAGGGCTTCCCAGAAGTCATCTGCAAACAACAGAAGCACATCCTCAGTTATGGCGAGGTAAAGTGATACTCAGTGCCCCTGCTGACTGCATTTATTGACCTTATGAACTTAACCATACTAACTTAACTGTTTTTCAATAGATACGTTTACAAACTGTAACCTACAATCAGTTTCATTTCAATAATGTATTAAGGCAGTATCAGCATGGAAAATGGAGCTCCCACTGGTTGCATTTATTCCATGAGATATTCCCTATTCACTTTGCCATTGACAAATCCCCAAAACATTCTCATATACAATTAAATGCAAACATTTGGAATAGAATTTCGGATAGATGAGGTTATAAACTACATTAAAACATATATTTTGTCTTAGCAGCACACAACTAATTCCAATTCATAAAGGAAGATTGTTTTATATGAAATGGAATCTGTTTTGTACTGTGGTTTTATATGAAATTCATAATGGAGAAATCAATTTCTCCCCCCCTTTGAAAGCACCCAA
>OMLI01037684.1:0-11122 GCA_900302605.1 Rondeletia loricata
GGTATAGTCCAGATTTCCAGATGCAGCTGGTGCATGATGATACCTGTCAGCAGAATCATGATTTAAGTCCAATTTTGTATCCACTGCCTAATGGGGATAGCAGCCCTCAGTAACGGAAAGGCTATTATTGAGGAAGACTGCTCTAGAGATTAAAACAGATGTTTAACAAACTGGAAACAGTAACTGTAAATATATCAAAATATTAGGCTTAATGGTTACATTCATTTCTTTGTATGGCTTCCACTGTGTGCCAGCATCTAAAATAGGACAATCCAGCATAATATTCTGTGTACTTAAATAATTTCATTATTTTCATTATTTCATTAAATTAATTCATTATTTTGCTCACACATCACAGCTGTAATTCCATTTATTGTTTTATTTTATTTCACCACTTTTAAGATCTTCTTTATTTACATTCTTTGCATTGAAATATCTATTAATTTATTTGAAGGCTATTTTATTCAATTTTGGCATGTATATATTCATTAATCTATTTTCCAATTCTCCTATTTAGTACTTTTTTTGCTGTAATATGAGGTCTGTCAATCAAACAGCACCGGTGGACAGACTAGAGCAATCGAGTAAAGATCACAGAACGGTCTGGGTGGATGTGGGTTACTTGGGTGTATCTACTTGGGTTTTTGCACTTGAGTGAGTGACCAGATGATTGCAACATGGCAGCAGCAAGATCCCTATCGGACACGCTGTCCAACTGGCAAATCTCCTCTGAAATCTCTTCGACCCTGTGCAAAATATCGCTAAGAGGAATATGCCGTTCCTCTATTTCATCCCCTAGAGAGCGTAACTCTTGCACAGTCTGTGCATATGCTCCAGGTGCGTTAAGTAACAGTAGTGCTGCTTGGCCGGGCCCTAACGTGGATCCAGAAGACTCATAGGCTATGTTCATATCAATAGCTATCATCCCTATGCATGGATACATTTTTGTGGAAAACTTCCCAGGGAGAAGATCTTGGCACTGGGAACACAGATGTCAGTGTTTTGAATTATACAGAATTCTACAAAGCATTATCTGCTACCAAGAAGTTATGGCAGCTTGGTGAAAATGTGTCTTTTTCCTTGTGCAGTGTCCTTCACAGCTCCCTGGTGGCCGCAGACTGGAACCCTCAACAACTGCGATGATTAGCCAATGACACGTCAGAGCCCATGGTCAGACCCACCAAGTAGTTTAGCCACGCCTCTTCTCATTATAACGTCGGAGCAATAAAATAGGAAATAGAAGGAAAGGAAAACACCAAATAAGAGAATCAGAAAACAGGAAAGATAGATGAATGAATGAATATGATGTGCCATGATTGAATAAAATAGCCCATTAAAGCTGTGATTTGTGAGCAAAATAATAAAAACTGAAATAAATGATAAGTACAGAGACATGTATTTGTATCCACTTGATTTATTTATTTAAATATCAGTTTTTTAAAATGCGTTCATGGCACAGTTTCCCTCTACACACATTTTTGTCTCAATAGTTGTGAAAATTGCTAAACTAAAAAAATCCTGAAACAAAACCCTTGAACTTGTGAGGCTGTGCTGTGCCTGTCGCTACTTTTGGACTGTGACTGCTTCTTTCTGGAAGGTCTAAGTAGTAAGTCATTTGCTAAGCTAGCTAACATCAACTAGGTTAGCTTAGGAAAATTAGGTTAAAATAACAGCTGTGTTGAATGGGACTGATGTTAATTTGTGTTAGCTTTAAATGTGTTTAGCCTGCATTTAAACACATTTTCAATGTAGCTAGCAGGCTAACGTTTGCATAAAATGAATGATAATATATGTTAGCTTGCCTGCTCCATAGACTACCTAGTTATTGTAGGTTGTGTGTGTTGTGTTGTGTTGTGTTGTGTTGTGTTGTGTTGTGTTGTGTGTATCAGCTTGCAAGTGTGTGACAGGTTGAATTATGCTCTAATATTTTCCCTTTTGGTTCAAATGGAAAATTCAAATTTGTTCCACATCTGTGTTGTTATCAAAGCTGATACCATCATTAAAACTGGACACAAAAAGACACAAAAGTGCATTCATTCAAACAAATGAAGCCTTGGAGTCACATACTGCAAACTGAAGGTTATTGATGGTGTTAGGGCACAGAATATCAGAATGTCACAGACTTGATGTTTCCTTTCCTTCCACAGGGGAGATGGGTGTGTGTCCACTGTGAGCAGTGAGGAGGAACAGTTAATTTCCCCCTGCAGAGTTTTCAACTCCTTCCCCAGCATACAGATCTCAGTAAGTAGCAGCAGGTATGGTGATATGACCCTTTTGATTCTAATATATTTGTGTGAAATTGGCTTATTGGTTTTTTATTGCCACCTCCTCAAATATTGTGTAAACAGTTGCTGACTTTAAGCATTTGGCTAGCACTGTCAACAACACAATGTGCAGTAGACAGTCATCTACTTCTACTTCATGTAAGGATTTCCCACATTTCATGACTTTCGACAACCTATAGAGAAGGGGTGTGAACTTGTTGCTTTAAATCAAAAGTGAGACATAGCTAGCTAGCTATGATCGCTGCCATACCCCTTACTCAAAAACGCAACATATCTTGTGGCTGTATTGCATTCTGGTCTATAGAGGCTACTGTCACTGGAGAAATTGGTGTCTTTGCCTCTGCTAAGATGCATTTCTCCTTGTATGATTGCTGAACGTCGGTGCAAAATGGTGAGTCTAGAAACAAGCCCTTGCTGACATCAAAACCTGATGTTTACCATTGATGTTTTAGATAGCTGAAAATCTTTCTGCTATAAAACTCCATTGTAGCTGCGCTGGGAATATCTTGAGGTGACATCACATCGTCTGTTTTTTGGGGTGTTTCAGGGTGGATTTTTTCTGTAAGTATAGATTAAGTACATCTTAAATACACTAAGTATAAAAAACAGGAATCAGAAGAACAAACATCAAATAGATTATAATATATTAATGAGAATACTTGCAAAAGTGCTAGATATACTTGAATTAAGTGTACTTTGGTATGCTTTTTTCACTTAGACTCTTGGCTCTCTTGTGTCTAGCCTTGGGAGAGACCTTTCATGTGCAAACAGAATAATGTGTAGGAATAATATGCATTAATTGTGTTTAGGGTGGATTTCCACTGTAACACCATGCTCACTCTTTCCTTCAGCTCCTCCCCTTCCAGGTCAGCTTCCTCAGCACTATTTTGGCACTCATGAGGGTTTCCACAATTGGTCCACTTCACCCTTTCAAGTACACTCAGAGCGATTTCTCAGAATTTTTACTATCAACATATGAAGCCCATAATCTAGTGACTTATTCAACTGAGGGCTCACAGGAATTGTCTTGATATGAGTTCCGTATTCAGACCGATGCCTTAAGCCTGTGTGTCCAGATGTGACAAGCTATATCCCAGTTCAGGAAATGAACAGTAGCTTGGTTTTTGGAAATGGCCGCCTCCTGCAAGCACCAAAAAGCAGCCCTCCAACTCCCTCCCCCTCTGCTTGCTTACAGTGCAGACATTTGACAGAATATTTGACACTAGGGATACTATTGAGGGTATTACATGAAGTCACATGAGAGTTTGTACACTTTCACAGTCTTTATTAATCATTGCCATATACTTGTCATACGAACTTTACAGTTAATTGTAGCAGAGTGTCACACATTACATCTACTGTGTGCACAGCGATCCTTGTGTAAAATAAAAATAAAATAAAAAGCTTGTTTCATAGGAGTCTCATATTTTCAATGAATCATGGGCTGGTACTCTAGCCTCATCTGAGTCAAAGCCATTTCATTAGTAGAAAGTGGAAAATACAGCACATGTGCCTCTCAGTCATACTGAGTGTTTGTCTGTCTGTTAGCCCTGTGTTGGACTGGCAACCTGTCCAGGGTGTTTCCCTGCCTTACACCCACTCCACCCATTGCATGCTGGGATAGGCTCCAGCCCCCCGTGACTCCTGAAAAGGGATTAGCAGGTAAAGAAAATGAATGAATGAAACTGACCTGCCACTTGGACATACAGAACAAACTGCCTGTTAGAACAGTGGTTTATACTTCAACAGGGGAGAGGAGTGAACAGGCAAACTAAACATAGTGCTGGTCTCTGGCACACATCCGTCACTGCTAAATGACAAATTAAGATTCATGGTTTTGATCTGTATCTGTAAATTGTTGTGTATTGTTTGTGTATTTGATCAATTCTGCAGCAGCAAAGGAGAAGCATAAAGACAATGAGCAGTTATTGGAAGGTTGTGAGTCTGAACTTATATTATGAGCAGCATGTTTAGAGGAAGTTACGCTTATATGATCCACTCAGAGGAAAGAAAAGCCCTAAAGGCTGGTGTAGTTTTCACTTGTTTGAACCTGACCCAGGCTAAAATTGAATATTTGACATCTGACCCGTCATCCTTTACTCTGTTAACTCATCCCAGCTGGAGGTCAATGTACAGACTTGTCTCCCCTTTTCAACGCACGCTGACTTTAAATCCTCTGTGATGTGGTCATGCTGTGTCAGGTGGACCTTACATCACAGAGTATCCACGGGTCTTTGAAAAGTCTGAAAAAGTCTGAAAATAAATTATCTAAATGTAAGGCCTGTAAAAGTATGAAATGTCTTAAACAGTTGTTGGAGGTCTTATTTTTAATTACCTTTACCTGTTAAGTAATTAACAGGTTTCTTTGTGCTGCATGTCCAATCTTAGATTATTACAGAACAGTGTTAGTAGTATGCATCAGGGTTAGTAGTATGCATCATATCTGCTTTACTAAACACTTCATATCCCTTAACAATTAATGTCCTGGTGTCTTTTTTCATATACTGCTCATTTATAGTTTCAGAACTTAGTCTGGTTTTGCCAGATTTATTTCTTTATTTTGCTTTTTTAATTTGTCTTAAATGTATTTCCAGGTAGCATTTAAAAGGTCTTGAAAAGTCTTAAATGTAGCTTTCTGAAACCTGCAGAAATCTCACTGCAGGAGATCTGCATCCATCAAACCGGTTGAAAGGACATGGTTGCATGTGACAATGATGTGATGCTTTTACCTCTGCCAAAGTTTGCTTATTTTAAGGAACTGCGGAATTGTTGGACCAGAATGCAAAAGACCCATGTTTTCACGCTGACGTGAAAAGCTTGTACTACAGCTGAACAAGAAACTACAGTTTACATCTGTTTGCAATTTAAGACAGCTGATAATGTAGGGGAAGAAATGTAACCTCCCACCCCTAAGCAACAAGAGTAGGAAGAATCCAGATCAGATTCTGTATATGGGCCCATCATAATTTAACCATACTTTAAAATGTGTTCTTTGCTATAGCATGAAATGAGAACCTTTTATACGCATGGTGTCTTAAGCACTCTTGAATAGGTGACTGAACCAAATGTGTTATTTTCCCCTATTTGCACCTCTTTCTGTTGCTCACCTACTGTTACTATGAGAATTAATACTTTCCCCAGCAGACGTCCAGCCTGGTAGTCGTGAACTGAGGCCAATCCATCTCCACCCGTTTATTTGTTTATGCTGCAATGGAAATAAGTGTGTTGGTGGAATCAACACATACATTTTCCTCAAACTGGCCACTGAACAGTTTGTTCCTAGTGGTAGTGTCTTCATGCAAGGAAAGTAACCTCCACAAACCAGTTTGAATACTCCAGTTATGAGGAAGGCAGTCTTACGCTTTTATATGACGAACAAATAAACACTGAGTGTGTATTCATGGCTTTACTGGGATTAAGGACACCTTTCCTATGCTTTTCATAATTTCCACATAGTACAGGAGCCTAGTGCCGTTAGAGCCACACCCAGAACATCATCTGGATGCTGAAGACAATGGCTTCCTGTTCCAGTTGTTTTTTTGGATATGCTATGTTTACCATTGAAAAATAGTTGAGAGCCCGGAGTCTCTTCTGTCCTGTGTCACATACCTGCCGGTGTTTCATATGAAAGCTGGCAGTCATTAAAGCAGGAAACAAGAATCAGGCCAGCTTTGGAAAGCATCACAGGAAACCACCTGTACTTCCATCCACCCAAATGAGGTCAGGTGGCACGCATCAAAGAATCCCTTTACAGAGACGTCAGCTCTGCCTTGACATCAATTGTTAAAAGCTGTGAGTGTGACATTAACAGCGCCCAACAATATAATTATCAGCCCTTGTCACACTGGAGCTGCAAAAGGTTTTGATTGTGAGGGGTCTGTGTTAGGTTAGCGCTTGCTCACATGGGAATATATGTAAGACATGTTTCCTAAATGACGAAGGGATATTTGGTGCTGGTGGATTTCTTCTTTCCGCTATTTGCTCTGACCTCTTAACTAGGCAAATTAGATGAAAACATCTCAAATATGCCACATAAGAACTGATTATTAAATGTTACAGCAAAAGAAGACATTTGCAAATTCTTAGTCCAGCCTGAGTCCGGCAATTGCATCACCTTCCATTATTTAATATTTTGGGCCTATCTAGCTGCTCATCAGACATTCATGTTGTGTCAGAACATAAAACAGCTTGTAACTCAATGGCATATATGACAACATTTCCAGGCAACGGTTGCCTAGCACCACCATAACAGTGTAACGCATTGCAGGAAATATTGGAGGTAATGACCTAACAGACAACAGAACATGGATGCAAAAACCCCTGTGTAGTAAATACTTCCATCTGGGGCAGTTTGGACGGGCTTTTGCACTAGATGAAATTTGATGTAATTGTGCAGACTTCAGTGGAGAGTTTCCTCTCTAAAAGAGATTATGCTCGCCTAATGCTCAACGGCTGGTAGAGCACAGCTTTCCAACTTGTATTCAAACGGATGTGAGGGACTGAGGTTAATTTCACAGCGTAGTGCCCACTGGGAGAAGGTCTGCTTTAGCTCACTGACAGGAAAATGAAGAGATGCAGCAGTCCTCCCTCTCTTTGGCCTGTACTTTGACATTTTTAAAGTTCGACGCTACAGCGTTGAGCGTACTTGCCTGACATCAAGTGTATCTTGTAGTAAACTGTATTAATTATCGCAGTCTCCCATGAACCTTTACAAGCATAGGGAGTACTGTGGGATTTATTTGCATCAGAAGCATCTAAACTGGGCCTCTGGTTGGCAATAAAACTGAACTCATAAGTGGTGTTGGCTGCATTTGTAATGCAGCTCAAAAGCTAATTTTATTGCATAGTTGTGGAACAATTCGTTTTCATAACCATTTTTACACAAGTAAATAGGAATTGGAATTTGGATGATAAAGTGAGACATTTTCCTAACCCTTACTCTAAAATGAGCTGCAAAAGCCATTATGAAAGGAGTTATGCAGCATGATTTGCTGAGGCTGTGTTAATTATGTTCATGGCAGCGTGTCGTTGCTTTTCCCTAGCAGCCTTATCACATTTGCAATTACTGTCAAACCAAAGCACTGTCTTGCCCATTCCTTAGTGGGACATCTGCAAGTGTATTTGTTTCATTTGGAGAGATTCCGACCCAAGATGGCCCATAGACGGATATATCATATTCATTAGCTGTCCAGACAGTGGGATGTAACATGACACAGTATGCCATCGGTCATTAATTGATCATCTACTGTACAAGGGGAATTTGCCAGGGATGAGTCATTTTACCAATATATGCTAGTTACTGAAACCACATTAGATTTTTACTCAATGGCGACCTTTTAAGTAACACCAAAGGAGTGGAAAAGTGGAACTCGGTTATGCTAATCCGGCAAAGTTTTCTCCTTTTTAGAAAAAGAAAAGAAGAATATCCAGATATCCGAAATGCCACATTATCTAACAAGGGCCCTACAGAGATAGAGGGAGAAATGGTAAAAGGTAGGGGAAGGGAAGGAGAAAATCCCGCTCTAGGTTTGTGACATCATCTTCCCCGCTGCTCATGTCCAGACCAAACAGGGCTATGTGTCTGCTTCTCGTTTAGGACTTCTTTTCCTTCCCTCCCCCCCTCGTCTCACTCTTCCCTCCCTCCTCTTTCTTTCTTTTTTTCTTTCTTCTTTAGAGAAAGTGGGAGGAGGAAAAGAAAGGTGGCAGAACTCCAGCAGTTTGGGAGTTTGTCCCATATGCCAGCCTTGAACTCAGAACCACAGCTCCTCTGGTGAGAGACCTGGAGGGTGACTGTCTCTTTCTGTCCCAGCCATTCCCCCCTTCGCTCAGGACGCCTCTCTCTGCACATCTCTTATCAGTGACCCCATCACTGCCTTGCTCATCCGCCTTCCTTCGGGAGGAGCTGGACAAGCCAGCCAGGGGAATTACCCAGGAGGATAATGACCAAAGGGCCAACGTGTAGTCATTTTGCATAACAGTTTTTGAACAAATACTGTGGAATACAGCTACTTCAGCTCAGGGTAAGTGGCAAAACAGCTTTATTGCTCTCAAAAGTGGTGAATGTTGGAGAGATAAGTTGCTGCTTGGCTTTTTACAAATGTGCACAGTTGTTTTCAATTCATTTCTTGCTTTTTACTCCCTTTAAGATTGACCTTAGATTGAATGCATGCATATGAGAATGACCACAGTAGGATTTCTAGTCTTAACATTTAAGCATATGATGGGTGCAATAATCATAGGGTTGCAGAGACGTTTTGACTTATAGCTCATCAGACAGCATGCGTTTAACTTATGAGTGAAACCTATACTCTGGTGGTGAGAGGAGTGGAAGGGCTAGAGGTGAGCCGCAGTTAGGGTGAAGGAGGAGACCCCAGCGATGTTATGGGGAGCGGTAGTAAGCGAATGGAGAGGGACGTGTGTGTGTGCTCTGTGCTTCTCTTCACTGGGTCTTAAAATGTTGCTCTTTTCTGTTTGAGATGTTTGGTCTCTGCTACTTTGTATTTACTGCCTGTATCAAATAATCGTCTTGAGAGAAATCTGGATCAAACCCAGAATCAAAGTAAGATTTAAGCTGAGGTGGCAGATCAGTCACAGAGCTGTGAACCTGCAAGGAGTTGCCCTCTACAAAGTGATACAGTCTTCATCAAAGTTCTGCAGTCTACTTTAGACACTTTGCCCTAAAGCATAGCGTTATATCAACAGCATATTAAAGCCCACTGATTCTGAATATGTCTTTTCTCAAAAATGTCATAAAGTGATCATCTTTCAATTGCCAGTTTTTGTGTACTTTGTATATCAGTCTTCTGAACTGATTGCTCTGAAACCCCTAAAATAGACATTACAGAGTCAGCCAGTCGATCCTAAATAGTGCATCTATTGTTAATGGCACGGTAGCATCCAAATTCCAAAATCCAAGATTTCCATACCCGCAAGTGAAGCTGAGCTCTAAAGAACAGCGGTTCAATGGGCAGCAGTAGCTCGAAACCACACCCTCTCTGAAACGTATGCAAGAGTGTGGAAAGTGTGAAGAAAGTGTTTTCCATACTACTGGCCAGATGGACCAGGGCAACCAAAAGGAGTTTAGTCCCTTGGACAAAAGAGTAGGAGGTGGAAACCAGGTGTGAGCCATTAATCTTCATCCTCTCCAACAAGGTTGTCCAAGTGGAGACAGAGGAATTCAGCTCTGCCGTCACTGCAATGTTTTATTGTGTGCAGAAAATGAATTTACTTTAATCCTCCAAGTCAGTATAAAATTAAATTACATTGGAAATGGTCATAGATGATTGTTCTGAGCTACTACTCTACTACTACCACATAGGTTTTATAGGTTCATGTAAACCTTGCTATGATGCTGAGAGGAGGAACTTGGAAGCTCTTATCTAGACTGTTATTGGCAGAGCAGCATCAGGAGAATTCTTAGCAAAGGTCTTTAAAAATATATATAAATCAGCATGAGTATGTTTTATGGCTCTTTCACTCTTTCTAGCATTCTCTCTTTTTTAAGCCGCTTCTATACGTGACGTGTGTGTCCGTGTGTCCGTCCGTGAGCGTGTCCGTTCGTAGCATGATATTTAGACCAATCAGGAGTAGCCTATGCAAATCAGTGATAGCTTTTCCACAAAGTTGCTATACATTTTTTTAAGATGATTGCTCATAAACCTGCGCCACTTACTTCACCACCTGGGTGTGATTTGCCATGATGCAGCGCAGATGTCTGGGAAGTTGGAACCATTTTCAGAAAGGCCTAGTGTCTCAGAGAACTATTGCTCCAACTCCCTCTCTTTAAAGAAAGAACCATCTATAATTGCAAGTGGAAAAAAATCTGGAATTATCCTTTAAGCCCATATGCGTTGTTCAGTTTAAGAATGGAAGCACCAAGCTTGTGGGTGATTAGCTCAAAAGCCAGGCAGTAAATTTCTGCGGTCATCTTTGAGGAATATATAATTCCTCCAATTTCTTTGGAAGTTGATGATGGAGGAAATAAAGTAAAGGCACGGGACCTCTGATTGGTTAAAAGGTTTATTGTGAGAAGAATAGGCCTTAGTGTTGACCAGAATTAGCTTACACTACAAACTGACCTCACTCAACTGTTAACAATGAATATTCAGTTCCTTTCCCATCCTAACCAATCCTGCATGAGTGTCAAGTTTAATGTTCAAATTCAGATAGATTAGCTTAGATTGACCATGATGCTTAAACACACATCTGCTAGGTGTCAGACTGGCTAATATAGACCAGCTGTGTGGAACTGGCCGCCCTGCCTGCCTCCCTGTCTTCTTTTAACTTGATCATTGATCCTCCTCTCATCTGCGTCACACATGTCATGTCCTGCTGATCGGAGAGGTTGGGTGTGCAGGCCTGCACAGCCTCGTGATTGATTCATGCATGTGGAGGCTAACTTTAAACACGCAAACTTAAAACATATGAACTTGCATGTGTGCTCTCAAAGTCACACATACTGTATGTGTGAGTGACGTTTCCTCACATTATGCCAGAGTGGCAATGTGGAGTTGTGTCACACTGAGAAGCTGCCTTGTAGAAATGTGTCCCTTTCCATGTGACCTCACTCACCTTGCAGATCTCTTAGCACCCACTTTGTAAACAATTTGTAAAGACACATTCTGTATGGTGCATAGAAGAAAACAGGTCTTCAGAATGGATCTGCTTGTAGGGGTGTAAATCACTGTGTAGACAATATAATAGACATGTCAGTCCAGTAATAGCGCGTTTAGGGAACTGTTCATGTAGAGCTAATGTGAAAATGTGACCCATTAAGCCCAGGGCATGACTTGTGGTTTCCACATGGAGGTTGCTTGTTAGATACATATGTGTGTGTG
>OMLI01037689.1:4651-18177 GCA_900302605.1 Rondeletia loricata
GGTCAGCAAACCCCTATTTTAATTTGGGTTGCACTCATTTTTCAATAGCAATTCCCCGTCTTCCTCCCTCCCTCGCTCTTTCTCTCACTCTCTTCTTCTCCGTCTCCATCTGTCTCCTCTCTCTCTCTCTCTCTGAGTCCCTCTCTCTCCTTCTCTCTTTCCCCCCAATCCCCCCCATGCTGTAGGCGACCACCCATACAGGCTGAAGAGAATCGACCAGTCCGGTGACCAGGCGGATCCGCTCTCCCACTGTCCGACCCGGCTGCCTGGGTTCTCTGCATGGATCTACTAACACAGCCCTGCCCTCCCCTCCGCTCCCCTCTCACATCATCTGCATAGCTGTGTCTTCATCAAACCCTGTGACACCCTGCTGTGATGTCACTATCTTGTGTCACCCTGTTGTGTTTTCACTACGTTGTGACGTCACTGTCTTGTGATATGACCCTGTTGTGATCTCACCATGCTGTGGTGTAATTTTCTCTGTCAGGATTAGGGCCAGGTATCTAAAAATGGCCGGTACCTCACCAATATTTGGCAGCTGTTGATTTGAAGGCATTGAAAAGTATCGGGGGGGAAACAAGTATTACATTTTCTACTAGGATCAAGTCAATTAAGTACGGTCTGATTCTATATAGAAATGTAAGTGGCATTTACAAATATTACAGAGAAAATAATTTACTGTATCTCATAATGAAATACACTTTCTTTCAGCAAACAAAGGTATTTAAGAAAGTGAAATGTAGAATATTTATTTATTTATTTATTTATTTATTTGAAAGGGACAGTGCATATTAATGAACATTAGTAGTTACTAAATGTAAACATGCCGGAGTTAGCAAGACTGCTAATTTACATCCGAATGGACGCACTTACCCAAAAAGGCCGTGGTGCTAAACCCCAAAAAACAGAATCCTAAGACAAAACACCCACAGAGTGCACAAAAGCTCAATTTCACCAATTTATCATTGCTCTGATGAAGGCCTTGTAGGCTGAAACGTTAGTATGTTTGCTTTACAAGGCCAAAAATAAATTGGTGAAATTGAGCTTTTGTCCAAGGCGGTTTCTGAGACCCGAATATAAAGATCTGACACTACGAGACCACAGCTCCGGGTGTCCCACGTCTCCTGTGGGTTTCTTTTTTACAGCTATATTCTGCATCTTTTTGTCTGTTGTGATTTTTTTTCCCCTCTTTTTTTGGAGTGAGAATTTTGTAAGCCTTTTTTCGTTTTTGTCTCACCCACATTTTCAATTTGTTCTCTCTTAGTTTTTACCATTTGTATGTGCAAATCAACTAAACCCCAAAACCATTATATTGCCCATATTATGCATTGTCACTGGATTGCATTCAACATGACAATGCATTCAAAAACTGACGACTTTGGTATTTCATTTTTCTCATTTTCTCATTACAATGTTAACAAAATCCAACTTAAGTCAGAAGACCTGTGACTTACTGCATGCTGGTGTGATCAGGTCATAGAAATTGTAACTGTAGCCTTTGCGTATCCTGTACTTTTTTGTATTTCACCAACCTTTGTCTTAACAGCCTTATGTCTTTCCCTGCCTTCTGTCTTTTCCCCTCCGTGTCACAGTTTATCTGTCTGTGCCTCACTAATCAGAAAAGCTTTTGTCTCCTTTCGTCCGAGTCTCTCCCCTCGGTCTGTATTTGCCTTTAATATCTCCTCCATAACTGCCTGTCTCCGCTGCCTTGCTGCCAAACCCTAAGTGCATCTTAACATGCGAGTTTAACGCAAGCGTGCATTCGAAACCTTTCGTCCAGTTGTCACTCACTAATGCTACTAACACCACAAAGTCTAAGACGACAGCCTCACCTGACCACACCCACAACCTGCAATTTTGGGCTTCACTCATTCTCATCTTGTTTGTTTTTCATTCTGACAAAATTCATATTTTATTCATCAAGAGAGTCTAGTGATTGAAGTTGTCAAGAATGAACAGATACTGAATCAGAAGTATCAGACCATCCTGGACGCCTGCAAAGTATTTCTAGCTGTTGTGTTTTTTTAAATCTATTTGTGTGCTTTCCATCCACGTTGTGTCTGTACTGATGTTGTGAAGCGGTAACGTTTTAATATTTTTACCTTAAGAAACATTTAGAAGAATATCATTTTGTTGGTGACCCTCTACTTAAGGCATACAACTATGATATGTTATAATATCGTATGAGGCATTAGAAGCATCTTTTTTATGCAAAGGTATTCCCAAATGTGACGCATTTCTCACAATGCTTCCTCCTTTTTTCCCCTGGCTCTTAGTACTTCTCCATCGTACGTGACCGTTCTCAGACAAACTGGTCTTTTTTACATGTTTTGTCAGGACACTGTGACTTTGACCCTTGCGGTCCTTTCTATCGGTTGCTTACAATGTTGGCGATCTAGGAATTTAAGCTTAATCTACTGCTGAACTCACTGTACGTCACTCTGGACAAGAACATCAGCTAAATACCTACAATGTCAATATAAAGTCGGATGTCACGAGAGGAAATTAAACCTCTTAAATTATAAATCATTCACTTTTCATGACACGGTCAATGCAGCAGTCACCTAGGATGATGTGCTAATTTCCTTATAATAATGATGGGATTCTTTATTGACCCCCCCCCATAGGAAATTCTACAGAACTGGTATAGGTTCTGTGTCTTGAACCAGGGTCCTCTGGTTGAAAGACATGGGACTGTGCCACCCTGCTGCCCAGTAATACCTTATAGATGTATACCTTAAGTAAAGTGGTGCCTTTTGTTCTATTAGAGCCAGTGATGTAGTTGTTCTCACAAAGGTGTGACTTGTACAACAGTAGCTAAATGTGGTGTAAAGTATTAGCTTTACTCTTCTGTCGTAGCAATGGAAATATCTCTGTACAATCGGGAGATAATTGCACTAATTGTACTCTACTGTAGGAATGCTGAGCAACTCGGCATGAATCGTTTCATTTTTGTAAAATTGGAACCTAACGTGAAGAGATATGGAAGGAATGGACTTCGGACGGCAGCTTGTATTCTGAGGAAAGGGGACGTGTTAAGGTTTGGTGGTACTGAGAAGGACAGAATGATAGATGGATTCACAAGTAGAGAAAGTGAAGAATTGGAGATGTATTTTTTCCTTTTGATCACTGCACCTAATTTCACTATGTTTGCCAACAGTAGTGGATATTGCTGTATCATGTACTGTACTTACTGTACTTATTTGTTTACTTTATTTGTTTCCATACCAAGTTATTACCAAACTCGATCCATTTTTCAGGAAGTGAAATCTCTTAGACGGTCATTTTTCAAATGACAATCGATGCATCTGTCACCTAAAAAGTGTCCTAACTTGCCTTATCTTACAACCCTATCACACTATCACCCTCTACCTCACCATGACCTCTGGGGCTGGGTGAGAACAATGAGAACTCACATTTTCTTCATCAATTACATGTGGTCTGATTCTGTTTAGAAAAGGCAGATGGCATGTGTTACCTAAATGTGACACAGAAAATGTTCCGTTCTGCATAATGAAACCAAATTGAACCGAGAAGGGTATTGAAAATAGTCTTATTTTGTTCCCATGATACCCAGCCCTAATCGCCTCACCATTAGTCTGTCTTAGACTGTGTACTCTGCACTGTTGATTATGGTACAGCCAAATGTATTGAAATGTTCTTCTGAAGCTAGATTGTATTTATTTTAAGACGAACACTACTGTATAACGCATGTAATGAAATCTGTCGTAATTGAACTGTATTTTTTATTTTGCAAATGCAGATTATCTATCAGGAGCCTGTAGACACGTATGCTGCTTCCCTGTTGAATTACCAAGCTAGGGAGTGATCCAGATATTCCACACATGTAGTCTTTGTACTTCCTGATGTGTCTCGGTCTAACAAGTGAAATCATACTGAAAAATGGCACCGCTGTATGTGGATATATAATGGACATACGTTTGTATATCTGTTCAGTTTGACAGTATTTGCTTCACAAGTCGACTCGACTAACTTGTACTAACAGAAAACTCAGTAACACCATGTTCAGGTTATAGTCTGTAGTGTGTGTAGAATGTAGTTTGCGTTGTTGAGGACTTGCCAAAAATGGAAGGTGCCTCTGTCGCTTTCTAGTTGATCTGTGTGCATTTGTGTTTTTAACAATTCTACAATTCTGTATAAAGTATTCTTGTCATTAAATTGCAAAAGTGAAACATCTCTGTCCTTTGCTATTCCTGAAACCTGAATATCGTCATCCTATATGTTCCCTCCTATTCGTACAACCGTCTTACTTTACTCGTCTATTCCTTTATGTTTACATACATCTCTTTCTCTTTGCGTATATGTGTTTTGGATATTGTATTTTTGTTTCACTTGTTATTTTTCTTAACCTCAATCTGTCCAGGGAACTCTCTCTGATTCACATTTACACATATTCCCACCTGGGAGCGGCCCAGTTCAACCACAGTCTACTACTGTTGGCCTCTGAGCAGCTAGTTGAGGGTTTTAAGTGCCTTGCCCAAGAGTACCTTGACAGTAGCTGTTGATGCAGGGGATGGCATCACTCATTTCCCCAGCCGGTCCAGGGATTTGAACTGGCGACCTTCCAGTCACAAGCCCGCTTTTCCACCTCAGGCTACAGCCAATATTTGTGACAAGAGTGGTGGATCTATTTCTGTGATGGACTGAGGTAATAACCTATTAGTTACTCTGGACAACCCACAGGTTTGTATGAATCCGAGCTTCTGCGGCCCCCAAGACCCCCAAGCGTATGGAACAACATGTATTTGAATGGTCGATGGTGAATTGGATTATGGTGGACGAAAGCACACTGCAGCAATAATTAATTTTGAGAAGGGATGCATGGCTGCCATTCAACATTGTAATCCGAGAATATGCTAGTGTAGATATGGCGTCCCCTTTAAAAACAAAAATAAAATTAGTAATCTCTCTCATCATTCGTGATATTATCAACACAGAATCCCACACAGACCGGATACTAATAAACCGGAAGGCCACATTTTAGGACCAAGGAGTTGGCATAATACATCCATGGGAGTTGGACCCAGCTGCGTCAAGCCAGCTAGAAATAGCCACGCTAATACCGGAAGTCATGTGATGTCGCCTTCAAAATAAAAGGAACTAAAAAGTCCCTTAAGAAAAAAACCAGTATTGAGGTGTAGATTCGAATCGAAATACTCCATTATATATGGAGTGAGGCTCTTGCTGTAAAATAAATATTAAACAAATTATTATGTTACATGATATTTCTTGACTAAAGAGTGAAAAAATGACAGTTGTGTTTTCATTTACTACACTTTACTCCTTTTCCTTAAATATATTCTTCATTTTGACTTTGGTAGCCTAAGTAACCAACTGGTCACCAGTCTTACCTCCCAGAACCAGGACTGGACAAGACACACCTGTCCACTCCTGTTTAGATCTTCCTAGTTTGGTTTGTTGTTTTCTAATAGAGTTGTGTATGAACCCGAGCCACGAGTCTGTCGGTGGCCGAGGAAGATTAATGATGATGATGATTAACATAAGGGCTAATAAACAGGCTCATTCTTTCTGGAAAAAACAAAATTCGTACTTAGTATTACTCAAAAAGCCTTGCAACAGATATTAGTTAATAAAGGTTTTGTTTTGAATGTTGTGACCGGAAATGCTTTTTATTCCGGCTGGCTTGACTCTGGTCAAGAGAGCTCGAGGGAAAAAAACGAAAAAAAAAACGAAGAAAAAAAGGCGCATCTGAGGGGTTTGAGGGGCGGATTTGGACAAAGTTTCTCAACTGTCCCGACCCGAGGAGGCTCCGGGGGGTCGACGGGGAGTCGCATTCACCGGTAATTAACACAGGAGTCATTACACGGCTGCTAATTAACTGTTATTTCTGTCTGAGAGCACCGCCGTCCCAACCGCCGGAAGTCTGCACGAAGCTGCGTCTCCTACAGAGGCAACACGGCGTCGACGTTTTTTTCTCGCTTGGTTTTTTTTTTTATTCGAGACTTTTTTTTTTTCTTCTCTTTTTTTATTTTCTCAGCGAGATGAACGGGGAGCGAGGGACGGAGGCGTAGGGCGCGAGGCTGTTTGTGTGTACGATACGAACACACGGGCCTCCTTAGTATATAGCAAGCTAGCGAACAAAAGCTGCAAATATAAATGGAGGCAAGTTAGCTCGCGAGCTGCCCTTGGTCTTGTTGAGTTAACCAGCTAACGCGATGTTTGTGTACAAGCCGAGGTGTCTCGTCGGCTGGTTAGGTGGAAAGTAAACGCATATGGGTCGTGTGCTTCGCAGGGGAGACACTCCTGGATCCCAGCTACCTCTGACAAATTCGGCCCCAATATTTCTCAAAGATTTCATCGTTAATCACTGCTAGCTCGCTATTAGCAATGCCACAGTTTGGGAGCCAGCTTGTGCCCCTCATCATCAAAAATGGCTATCGGTGAATTGAAACATTGACTTTGTGTTACAGTAACAACAACCCCCTCCACATATTTGACGCAGAGTTGTCAGCTAGTCGCCAGTAAGACATTAATTAATTAATTAGCCATAGTAGCCTGTCCCATCGTTTATTTATAGGTGCACCACATATTAATTATTAACTGTATTTATAGGTGGTGCAGCTGCAGAGGGACGCTCCAGAAACATGCCATATGCGTTGCTAAATGTTTTGCATTCACTTCAGTTGTTTGAAAGTTTAGTTTGTTTTTCATAGGCCTATTCTGACTCACATGCAGTGACCCTCCCTCACAGACTTTAAAATATGTCAAATGTCAATTTCAGCTTTATAATACTAATAAATAATGCATGTTTTTGTTGGTATGTGAGCAATATGACTATGCATGGCATTCACAATGTTCACATGCATATAGGAAGCGAAACCTCTATACCTCTATTACTGTTGGCCTTTAACGGCAACAAAATATGCAGCAAGTACAATGCAAATGTATGGCAACATACAACAATGAAACTATGAAACTTCCCTCTTTGTGCTCCAGAAAACATGTCTGTGTCTCAGTGGGAGATGACCAGCAAACGAGATGATCAGAGGTTTGATGGTGAAACGTTAGGAAGTAGTCTTTTAAACAGTGAGTGTTGTCTCCTTTCTTAAAAAGGATGTGTCATTTTCAACGCACACTTGCATCTAGTTTGGGAGAACACACGTCTGTGTTAGTTTTCAGCACAATAAACGGTAATATCATTTTTGACACGTTGGTTTCCATTAACACAATGTTCTGTTGAAAATGTGCACAAATGTTTGCTGTCCAAAACTAAACACACGGACATGTTGGAAATGAAGCAAGCGCTCTAAGATTGTGTCATTTTGTAAAAGCAACACATACCGTGTAAGAGACTAGTGAGGAAGTGCATGGGCTGTGTTACAAAGCGTCATTAAAAGCCTCACGACTGATCATCAATAGTGTTCTCAACTCGTGCCTCTTCTGTCCTCTCCTATAGCTTTGATATCCTTCCCTTCGGGGATTGAACATCTTTGTCTGATTCCTTTCACATCCTCTTCTCTGTAAATGTTGTTGAAAGAAATGTAAGGGGAATAGCCCTTTATTTATCCTGATCGGGGCCGGAAACTAACCTAAAAACGGATATTTCCTTTCTGCGGGTCAGACTATTTTACCAACCGACTAGATGTTTACAGGAGAATAGGATGATGGTTGGTTACCTGCCTAAGTGGCTAAAATTTGCCATACCACACCCTGATCCTGACACAATTTAAAACTTGACATGGTCAGTGCCATCAGTGCTCATGGAAGAGAGAATGCAAGGAAAGGAAACAAACTAAGATGATTGAAACGCAGCCACGCATGGTCTCGTTTCGAATGAAAATAATCCTATAAAAGAAGAGCAAAGCGAGGAGGAAGAGGAGGAGGAGGAGGAGGACGGTGGGTGTTTTCTAAGTGTGTTGCTTTTTAATTACAGACATAATGGAAGATTCCCATTTCAACTCATCATACTTTTGGTCTCCCGTCCCCACTGTACAAGGACAGGTAGAGACAACCTTATTGTTGGAATTGTCTTGAAATACACATGGTATAGTGGTATGTGCTATGTCAAGAGATACCCAGAGGCGAATATCTCTTTAGTTGACTCTTAATGGAAAACCTTAAACATTACGTAACACCACAGACTGACTTGACTCCACATGTTGCTAATAGCGCTACCGAGTAACGCTGGCTTAGTTGGTGCAGTTGGCTAAACCTCACATAGAAGCTATTTGAATTTGAGTTCTTGAACGGGTGTGGGTCCCTCGATCAAGTGATCACTCCTGTCCCTGTCCTCTCCCGTCTCTTCAACCCCTCTCTCATCCCCCCTTTCGTTTTCTTTTTGCATCTCACCGTGCCCACGTTCTCTCCCCTCTCCTCCTCGCCTATCTTCTCCCTACATTGATCTAACCCGTCCTTGACTCCCCCCTTCATCCTCCCTCCTTATCCCTCCTCTTCCTGCTTTCTTTTCCTTCCTCCTCATCCTGCTCCTTTTGTCCCTTCCTCACGCACATCTTCCCCGACACCTCCTTCGCCTCCCCCATCGTCCCTCCCTCCTCATTTCTCCTCTCCACATAAACGTAACCCATCCTTGACTCCTCCTCTCCTCCTCTGCCCTCCTGCCTTATTCTATGACACATGCTCCTTCTCCATCACCTCCACCATCATCCTTCCTCCTCCTCTGTCCTCTCCTGTTTGCCTCTCCCAACCTCATCGACTCCCAACCTCTGCCCTCCCTCCCTCCTTCACCCATCCCCCTCTCGTCTTCCTCGTACACCTATGTCTCACCTCCTCTCTCCTACATCGTCATACCTCCCCCTTCCTCCCTCACCGTTCTCCTCTCTCCATCCTTTTCCCTCACCCCTCCTGACGCCTTCCTTTCCTCACGCATCCCACCCTCCATATTCCTTCCCCGTCCTTACTTCCTCCCTTCCTCCATCACTCCCTTACCCCTCCTCACCCAATGCCCCATCCTTACCCCACCTTTCTCATGCAATCCTCCCTCACTCCTTCTCACCTCCTCCCCCATTCTCACTCCCTTCATCTTCATCTTCCTCCTTTCGCCACCCGCCCCTCCCTTTACTCCCCCCCCATCTAGATCGAGAACGCCATGTTCCTGAACAAGATGAAGGAGCAGCTAGGTCCCGAGAAGGCCAATCCTCCCTCCTTCCCTCACTCCTCCGCCTCTTCCACCTCCCACTACCCCACGGCTGTGCTCACTGTCCCTGGCTCCATGGACGCAGGGGGCGGGATGCGGGTGGTCCCCAAACAGGAAGGAGTTGGAGGTAACGCAGGTGGAGGTGGTGGCAGTGCCCACCCCTTGAGTGCAGTCGGGGGACACCTCCACCAGCCCCACACCTCCCAAAACATCACCGTGGTGCCTGTTCCCTCCACGGGGATCATGACTGCAGGTGAGTGGGCTGTTGTGTGTGTGTGTGTGTGTGTGTGTCCCCTCTACTCACAGTGTCCATTTTCCTGCCGAAATCATGACATCCTCCACTCCATTTGTCATTTTTGTATTGTCATGTTATCCAGTTTGTCAATATCACTCTAAGATGGGTATCATTTTGATAATTTTGCCATGCAAATGGGCACAGTTCATGTTTGGACAGTGCATGAGAGTCAGGAAGACTAAAAATTCAACTACTAATGTTCATCTAAATGGCACATTTGTCAAGGTGACACATCAGCTTTCTGTGTCTCCCTCTAAGTCTCTGCTTATTTCCGTGACGGCATCAAACGTTCTAAGGCAGCCATCTTAAGTGTGCAAGCTGTTCAAGAATATTGATCTGAATCATTGAGTAAAATTTTGGGATTATAGGAAGTCACGGGAATATTTGGTACATTTATTGTCTGGGTGCTTTGACCCTTTCACTGCTTATTATTGGTTGCTTGTTGTAATGTTGGCGATGTAGGAATTTAAGCTCATTCTACTGCTGCACCCATTGTAAGTTGCTCTAAATACGAACCTCAGCTTAAAATGAGTAAATGTTAAATGTTTGTGTTGACCAATCGGGCAGTCAGATCACGGTCTCTCTCTCCTTCTTAGCGGGGTTAGTGATCACCACCCCTCAAGGCACGCTGGTCCCCACCGCCTCCACGCAATCATTTGTAACCGGACCCCACAACGCCACCACCATGATAGTGTCCGCAGTGCACCCCTCAAACACAGGTAAAACCAACCAGGGTCGGGCGCTGCGCCGCGGTCAATTCAAAATGTCAGTAGAAACTGCAGTTTGTTTGCTAATGATATGAGTATTCATTCTCGGGTATTATGCTGATTATTTTGTAACCTTTATTTAACCAGGGAAAGGATTTGCTTTTTCAGCAATGCCTTATGTCACATTCATACAGATTGACTCACAGCAGAAAGCTGCCCAGTACAACCACTGTTAGCCAACGCTGCGCCACCGGAGCAGTTGATGAATTTGAAGTGAATTGAAGCCAGACACACAACTTGTGATTCCTGTTTTTCCACCCACTCTCCATTATTTCCTGCATTCTTTTGTGTTGTTCTGGTCACATCCATGCACGCACACGCACACACACACACACACACACACACACACACACACACACACACACACACACACACACCTGTGCCTATTCATATTCTGTTGTAAGATTTGGTATCATTCCTGGCCATGGTGGAAGACCCCTGCACAAAGACTCATCTAGGGAATGCGTAGGCTCATTGCTTCAGATTTTTACTGTTTCTAATGGATGTTGTCTCTGTCCCCCACCACCCCCCAACCTAACCCCTACCATCTCTCCACCTATTATTACAATTTCCTTCCTCAATATACGCAACCGTCTTCTCTTTCCTCCCTCCCTCTCTCCACTTCCCTCTTGTTGCCCCCCTCGTGTTCCAGATAAGAAGGAGGACATTGCTGTCCCTCCTGCGGTTGTCATGCCGATGCCAGGGAAGCGAGGCAGGAAGAGGAAACAGGTGATTGGCAGACTGGCTGGAGTGGGGGGAGTCCTCCCAGCAGGAAGTGATGCGTTAATACTGGCACACCTCGCCGCCGGGGGACAGGTAGGGGAAACTTCTGTTCTGTTCTCTTCTCTTCTCTTCTCTTCTCTTCTCTTCTCTTCTCTTCTCTTCTCTTCTCTTCTCTTCTCTTCTCTTCTCTTCTCTTCTCTTCTCTTCTCCTCTCTGCTCTTTTCCTCTCTTCTCTTCTGCTGGTAATACATTAAAAGCATTTACTATAGCTGTTTGATACTGATATTACACGGACAGCGTAAAATACCATGGCTTTTTTTCATTGTGTTGCAGCACCACACTGCCGACCCATATGACCTGTCGAATGATGAGGAAGATCACACCAACAAAGATGGCCCTAAATCTTACAGGTAGAAGAGAGATGTTTATATGGGGGGAAAAGTAATATTGTTTGTGACATTACAAATTTACAATGAACATTTAGAGCACTTTATCTGCCACTAAAGACACTATGGACAGAAGATTATACTTGTAGGTCTACTTATAAACACTGTTAAAGCAGCGTGGCATACAGTATGTTTGCAGCTGTAGAGGGATGTGTAGTGTGTGACATTAGTGCCATGAAGAAGTTACTCAATCTCAGTTGCTAGGTTTGAGTATAAAGTGTGCTAACAGTAAATATTGATGTGTGACTAGGGTTAAACTCTAAACTAGAGTTTATTTTCAACTCTAATGTTGGATCGTACAGTTCTGGAAACTCAGACACACTGGTGAGGAGTTTCTCCTCCATCTTTGTACATTGATGCATACATCACATAATGCTGTAATCTGATTGGAAGCACTTCAAGAGGTCAGCAGCAAACTGGGTCAAAGTTAAAATAATTCAAACTTTGAGCGCAGCGGCTCGGTGGAAATTTTGAGCGGTGTGCGACGCCAAAGGTAATGCTTCATCTGAGGTGGGCGCCGTCGCTCTCTCCATGGGAAAACAGTGGCTCTGCCAGCGCAAAGCCATTTTGCCAGTGATCATGTGTACAGGCCTTTATTAATTAAAAATGTAATTAAAGGGGGTGAAGTAATATAAAATGGAGATAAACAAGTAACGTGAAAGTAAATCATGCCATCAGTTTTTCAGTCAATCATTCAATGCATCAGTCAATCTCCCCCTCCCCCCCTCAGCTCCAAAATCTTCCTTGATTGCTTTGTGTACCATGAACGTTTTCCCCTCTCTCTCCCTCCTGGCTTGCCAAGGTGCCGGATGTGCGCGGTGACGTTCTTCAGCAAGTCGGACATGCAGATCCACGCCAAGTCCCACACTGAGGCCAAGCCCCACAAGTGCCCTCACTGCTCCAAGTCGTTTGCCAACTCCAGCTACCTGTCCCAGCACATCCGCATCCACAGCGGGGCCAAGCCCTACACCTGCTCCTACTGCCAGAAAACATTCAGGCAGCTCAGTCACCTACAGCAGCACACAAGGTACCGGTCTGGGCCGGATGGGTGTGTGGGTGGGCGTGTGTGTGTGTGTGTGTGTGTGGGTGGGCGTGTGTGTGTGTGTGTGTGTTTTCATGAATGCATATGCGTTTGCGCCTGTGTTTGTGCCTTTGTTTAGCCCGTGTGAGTACTTATGTGCGCACGTGCGACTGAATATATGTGTGTGCCTGCATGTGTGTCTCTGGTGTGCATGCATGTGTGTGCGTGCGTGTGTATATGGAGGTGGGGGTGTGGTTGGGGCTGTGTTGGAGGGTTTTTTGTGAGCGATTTGACGGTGTACAACTCTTCCTGCACAGTCAAACCATCACCTTTGGAGTAGGGCTGTGCCATATCATATCGTTCACGATAATACCGGTATAAATTTGTACACGAAAGAAAAGTGTCATATCATGATATTAACGATATAGCGGCGTGATGACGTGTTGACGCATTTGCTAGCGCGCATAATAGCCTACAGCGTTCTCGTCACCAGAACGATACAAGCATGGCTGAAAGCCAGAGCAGCGCGTCAGCCTCTGAGGAGGATTTAGTAGAATGCAGCAGCATTGGACCAATTTCTACACAATTCAAGACATTTCCAATCAGTCTACAGCGGTTTGTTATTGTAGACATATATAACGTTACCACATAACTTTTCTGTATATAAGGAGTCAACAGACGTTTCTCTCTTGGGCAGGGCATTTATTACCTCCGTGAACATAAAGCATATACATTTCCCTTGGCTGGCTGTCTTCATTAGCTTTCTCTACCGACAGCTAAAACACACACACCTGGTGGACGGACTTTTTTGGCTGCCCTGACTACCCAGAGTGCAACACTCTTAAAGCAACAGGCACAATTTCTAACAAAAGTGGTTTAACAGAACATCCAAGGCAAAATAAAGTCAATATGAATTTGGCAGGCTATAACCTATGGGATTGAATGCTAGCGTTATTTTGACTTATGGTGTCACTATTTGCACTGATAAATGCTGCTGCGATCACCAATAAAACATTGTTCAGTATATTTTTTTCATATCGTCATGAATATCGTTACCGCAAATTACCCTGAAATATCGTGATATTATTTTAAGGCTATATCGCCCACCCCTAATTCCAACATGTATTTATTTTCAGTT